>PVJS01049293.1:0-14715 GCA_004027185.1 Glis glis | reverse complement strand
TTTTTTTTTTTTTTTTTTTTTGCGGTACCAGGGATTGAACCCAGGGGCTTTCTGCCTCCAAGCTACACCCCCGGCCCTATTTTTTTTTATACTTTATTTTGAAACCGGGTCTCATGAAGTTGTGGAGGCCTCACTAAGTAGCTGAGGCTGGCTGCGAACCCAGATCCTACAGTCTCCGCCTCCCAAGTACTGGGATTACAAGCGTGCGCCACCATACCCAGCCCCGCTTATTCTTTATTATGAAACAGGGTCTCATGAAGTTGCGGAGATCCTCCTGTCTCCGCCTCCCAAGTACTGGGATTATAAGGGTGCGCCACCACACCCGGTTCCAGTCATCTACTTTTAAATGGGACCCTGCACTCAATGTCGCCACCATTGTCACCCTCCTTGTTGACGAGGCCATGAGGAGGCTACCGGGAGCTGTCACACAGACACCGGCATTATTCTTATCCTCAAGAACTTCTTTTCCACACCCCTGAAGATGGCAATGGCAGGAAACCATGAAAGTCAGACCAGCAAGGCCCCACATGTGGAGGAAGCAAAGCCCCCACCTCTCTGTGCAAGATGACTGCATGTATTCATGTTCATTAGGCTGACAAAGTGCAAATGCGTCAAAAGAAAAACCCCAGCCGGGCGTGGTGGCGCCCACCTGTAATCCCAGGGACTGGGGAGGCTGAGACAGGAGGATCGCAGGTTGGAGGCCAACCTCAGCTACTTAGTGAGACCCTGTTTCAAAATAAAGCATAAAAAAGGGCCAGGGTATAGCTCAGAGGTAGAATGTCCCTGGGTTCAACCCCCAACACCACCACCAAAAAACAAAAAGAAAGAAAGAAAAAGAAAAACCCCACCCTCCAGAAAGATCTCACGGCCCATCACCCAAGGACATCATGTCAGAGACCCTCCTCCACAGAGATCAGCACAAATTACTCTCATTATGGGCTGAAAAGCCCCACCCCCCTCATGTCAATCCAGCCCATTTTCATTCTCCCAGCATCTTATTTAAACATTCTTCCTCCACCATCACCCATCCACTCTTCACCTGCAATGCCAGGCACCCGGTCCATGCCCAGTGCTGGTCTTGTTGGCTTAGTGTGAACAGTGGCTCAGCTCGATACACCTTACATCCTGAAGGACCAAAGACACAGAGACACCGGCAGCGCATAGGATGGATGCGGGGTGAGATCCGGGAAGATGACGATCCCCACAGACCTTCCTCCCCCAGCTTTGCCACCGGGACAAGTCCCAGCACGCCCGCCACGCGCACATCACCGTCTCGTCCCTGTCTGCAGATGGAGGTGGACCGGGTTCAACACGGCCATATGCAAGACCCCAAGCGGTTCCCCTTGGATCGGAAGGTTCGGCAGCTTCCAGCAGAACGGCAAAGCGAGACAGTGCGCGGCCCGATCCACGCGGCAGACCCCGCCAGCCTCACCTGCAGGCTTCAGGAAAATCCTGAACACCGGTTTTGCAGACCCAGCCGGAGAGGAAATTAGACGCTAACCACAGCCCCCCTGGGGGTGCACAGACCCCGAGTCAGGGGATCACCCCCAGACACCAGCATGGAAGCCGGGAGAGCCCAAAGGGGTGCCCCAAAGGTACACGACAGCTAGTTAGTGAGAAAGCTCACTAAAAAGGTCCAATGTGGGGTAGGCAGGGGCCCCCAGAGAACAGTGCATTCCCAGAGGGGTCCGCCACACCATCCAAAGGGAAACTTTCACTTTCTCTGCGGTCTCTGCCTCCAAAGCCTCCTCGCCAAAGCCCAGACAAAAAATACAGAGTGTGGGGGGGAGACAGGTGCATAAGAGTTCAAGCACAACACTGTGTGCTGTCTGTACCTAGAACTGGAAACAATGTCCACAAAGGACCCGTCTAAAAGTACATTACAGCCCCCTAATGGAATATTCTGCAGCCATTAAGAATGACTCATGTCTAGCCGGACTTATGTCTAGCTGGGCGTGGTGGTGCACACTTGTAATCCCAGTACGTAGGAGGCTGAGACAGGAGGATCGCAGGTTTGAGGACAGCCTCAGCAATTTAGTGAGGCTCTCAGCAGCCTAGTGAAACCCTGTTTCCAAATAAGAAATAAAATCCATCTGGGGGGTGTAGCTCGGAGGTAGAATACCTCTAGGTTCAAGTCTCAGTACCACAAAAAAAAAAAAAAAAAAAAAAGAATGACTCTTGTCTGTAATCCCAGTACTTGGAAGGCTAAAACAAGAAGATCGCAGGTTCCAGGCCAGCCTGGGCAACTTAACAAGACCTTGGCTTGGCAGTAGAGCAACTGCTCACCCTACACAAGGTTCCCCAGCACCGCAAAAACAAAAGAAGGATGGGCACCGCCCCGGGAACTGATGTGCAATCGATGATACCCATGTTTCTGTGCCACATTCGGAAAGGCATGCCTAGCACCATAATGCACCAACACACACCACCCAAAAAAGATGAAACACAACCATCTCCATTTGCATGAACTGGGAAGACTCCTGCATGAACACAGAGGTACAGCAGGACTCCACACAGGGACCGGCGGCTAACTGGGGACGAGGACCTGTAAGGAATGCAGGGAGAGTGGTTTTTTTGTTTTTGTTTTGGTGTGCTGTGGATTTAACCCAGAGACACACTACCTCCGAGCTACACCCCCAGCCCTAATTATTATTTTTTATTTGGAAACAGGGTCTCCCTAAATTGCTGAGGCTGGCCTCAAACCTGCCATCCTCCTGTCTCAGTCTCCCAAGGATGGGGATTACAGGTGTGCGCCACCACGCCCGGCTCCATTTTTCAATGTTTCCAAGCTGGACTTTGGAAGGGACAGCTCTTCCTCCCCACTACAAGGACAACCTCGGCACTCTGCCACGCGATCCCATTAGAGCCCCAAACACAGTGACATCAACAGCAGCCCCCAGACTTCCCAAACAGTCTCATCAGAGAAGCGGCACTGCAGAGGGCTGGCGACCCGCCAGGAGCGGAGGACCCTTGGGACCAGGAAGGACACCAGCTCCTGCTTGGACAGACTGATGCCTCAAGGGCGGAAATCCCCCGGGGTGACCGTGTCCAGCAACACCTGAGAATGTGCTGGAAATGGAAATTCTCAGGCCCCGCCCGAGATCTATAGAGCGAGAAACCTGGCAACCTGCTTTTGGGTGTGTGTGTGTGTGTGTGTGTGTGTGTGTGTGTGCGCGCGCGCGCGCGCACACACATGTGTATATTACTGGGGATTGAACCCAGGGGCATTCTACCTCTGAGCTACACCCCCAGTCCTATTTTTTTATTCTTTATTTTGAAACAGGGTCTCACTAAGTTGCAGAGGCCGCACTAAGTAGCTGAGGCTGGCTGCGAACCCAGATTCTCCTGTCTCAGCCTCCCAGGTACTGGGATTACAAGCATGTGCCACCATGCCCGGCTTTATTTTTTATTTTAAAACAGGGTCTTGGGCCAGGCGTGGTGGCGCACGCTTGTAATCCCAGTACCTGGGAGGCTGAGACAGGAGGATTGCAGATTCCAGACTAGCCTCAGCAATTTAGTGTGACTCTCATCAACCTAGCAAGACCCTGTTTCAAAATTTTAAAAAACAGCCAGGCGGCCGGGCGTGGTGGCGCGCGCTTGTAATCCTAGTACTTTGGGAGGCGGAGACTGGAGGATTGGGGTTCGCAGCCAGCCTCAGCTCTCTCTCTCTCTCTCTCTCTCTCTCTCTACTTAGTGAGGCCCTCCGCAACTTCATGAGGCCCGGTTTCAAAATAAAGTATAAAAAATAGGGCCGGGGGTGTAGCGCGGAGGTAGAACGCCCTTGGGTTCAATCCCCAGTACCGCAAAAAAAAAAAAAAGGGCCAGGCATTGGAGGCATATGCTTGTAATCTCAGTACTTGGGAGGCTGAGACAGGAGGATCGCAGGTTCCAGGACAGCCTCAGCAAGTAGTGAGACTCTAATGAACCCAGCGAGACCCTGTTTCAAAATCAAAATAAAATAGGGCTGGGGATGTAGCTCAGAGGTAGAATGGGGTTCCATCCCAGCACCACAAAAAAAAGGAGAAAGGAGAGAAGGGACCAGACCAGACCTGCCTGGAATTCATGTCAGTATTTCAGGAACCCATGAACCACAGGCCGCTGTCTACACCAGGATGCAACGTCCTGGGCAGAGGGACCACGGGCTTCACCTTCACAGAGGCGTCCCAAAGACTCAAGACCGCAAGGCCAGGGGATCTTAAAGTTCCACTTAAACTTTATTTTTTTGGTACTGGGGATTGAACCCAGGGGCATTCTACCTCCAAACTACACCCCCAGCCCAATTTTATTTTTATTTTTGAAACAGGGTCTCGCTAGTTTGATGAGAGTCTCACTACATGCTGAGGCTGGCCTCAAACCTGCGAACCTCCTGTCTCAGCCTCCCAAGGACTGGGATTACAGGCGTGCGCCACCAAGCCAGGCTCCACTTAAAACTTTAAAACCCTTTAATTCTATGAGAAAGAAAAAAAACCCCACTAGAAATCTATATACTCATGAACAATTAATTTAGAGCCGGCGCAGTTTTGCCCAAACCCACCAGCAAACAAAAGGGGAAACTGAGATCCTTCCCAAGGTCTCCCACACCTGAGATCATTCCGAACCTTCCAGTCTCAGCAATAAAAACCCTAATTCTGTTTGCTGTTACAAACACACCGATTCCCCCCGGAGTTAATGAGAGTTCAGTGGCTGTATCCAAGGGGTAGAAATTTAATAGCTTCCAAACAAGGGGACACATCTGTCAACAGCAGGGGCTTTCCAGGAAGGCTCTTAGGAAGAAAAATTGGGACATGCCTGCTGGCTGCAGCATCCCTTGGAGGCGTGAGACAGCAGGTCAGCTGGAGGACTTAAACACCATAGCCTCCAGCAGGGACCGGCACCGGTGATGCCTGCCTCACCCGCAATGTTGGGAAGAAACCTGGCTGTCGTCATGGTAACGGAGCCGCCATCAGGACCTTCCCCAGAAAGCTGAGTCACATTTCTTTTTTCCCTCTTTAATGATTTAATTCTGACGAGGCCGTATTGCTAAGCGCATTTCGTCTAGAAACTTGGAACGATGTCAGTGAATCGCCGGGCAACGGTGACCTCTGATGAGAAAGGCTGTTGTTTTTTTCTGTTCCTGCCACGTTCTCTGGGGTAGCAAGACCCCCCTCCCCGTGATTCCACTGGGGAGGCCCACCAGCAGCCTCAGCCTCCCACCCGCCCCCTGAAATAAGTGTGGTTCAGAATGCGTCTATGTAGGTGAGGGAGCAGGGCCACCTCCGGGGACAGGAGAGTGACTCAGGGAAACTGCTCCGCGTGGAGCAGGAGGCAGCAGAATGACCCCCCCCCCCGCCCCATGACATTTCCCTGAAATCTGAATAATACAGGCTGGTCTCCTGGCTATGAAGAACCAAGCCCAGGATGAGCGCCTTCCCAAACCTGGGCCTGGTCAGCCATCCTGTTCAGCACCTCCTGGCTGTCCCATGATTTAAGGGAATCCTACTTCAAGAGCCCCAGGCCAGGAGGCAGGCTGGCACACGCCTGTACTTCCAGTACTTGGGAGGCTGAGACAGAACACTCACAGGTTCAAGGCCTGCCTTGGCAACAGTGAGACCCCGTTTCAAAACAAAACATAAAAAGGGCTGGGGGTGTAGCTCAGAGGCAGAATGACCCTAGGTTCAATCCCCAATACCACAAAAAAGGGGGGGAGGTGGACCAGGCCAACTGGGTATGGTGGCGCAAGCCTACAATCCCAGTACTTGGGAGACTAAGACAGGAGGATCACAGGTTCAAGGGCAGCCTCAACAACTTGGCAAGACCCTCAGCAACTTAGCAAAACCTTGTTTTAAAGTAAAATTAAAAAGCGCTGGAGGTGTAGCTCAGAGGTGGAATGCCCCTGGGTTCAAAGAACAGGCCTTTTATTACATGCACCGAGCGAGGCCCCTTCAAACTGCTTTGCATGTAACCTGGTTCCTTCTGGCTCACCTGGCCAAGGCGGCCCGGATGCCAGGCGGAGCAGTGACTCAGGCCCACACTCCTAACCACTTCAACATGTGACCAACCACTTCAACATGTGACCAGGCCCCACCACCTTCCTAGTCCAGGGTCCACGGTTTAAAATCTCACTCTCTGCAAGGCGTGGTGGCACATGCTTGTAATCCCAGTACTTGGGAGGCTGAGACCAGAGGATCCGGGTTCGCGGCCAGCCTCAGCTACTTAGTGAGGCCCTCCGCAACTTCGTGAGACCCGGTTTCAAAATAAAGGATAAAAAATAGGGCCGGGGGTGTAGCTCAGAGGTGGAATGCCCTTGAGTTCAAGCCCCGGTACCACACACACAAAAAAAAGATCTCACTCTCTGTCTTTTTCCCTCAACTGCAGATGGAGGGGACAGGGAAGGTCCAACAGAGTCCCAGGGACTGGAAGAAGGTAGTGACACCATGGGTGTCACTCACTGAGGGTGCCATTCCCTCTAAGTCAGTCCACACCTGTAATCCCAGTACGTGGGAGGCTGAACCAGGAGGATCGCAGATTGGAGGCCAGCCTCAGCAAGTAGTAAGACCCTCAGCAAGTAGTAAGACTCTCAGCAACCCGGCAAGACTCTGTTTCAAAAACCAAAAATAGCCGGGCATGGTGGCACACACTTGTAATCCCAGTACTTGGGAGGCTGAGACAGGAGGATCTGGGTGCGCAGCCAGCCTCAGCTACTTAGTGAGGCCCTCCGCAACTTAGTGAGACCCTGTTTCAAAATAAAGAATAGAGAGAGCCAGGCGTGGTGGCGCACGCTTGTAATCCCAGTACTTGGGAGGCGGAGACTGGAGGATCCGGGTTCTCGGCCAACCTCAGCTACTTAGTGAAGCCCTCCCGCAACTTCGTGAGACCCAGTTTCAGTAAAGGATAAAAAATAGGGCCGGGGGTGTAGCGCGGAGGTAGAACGCCCCTGGGTTCAATCCCCGGTACCGCAAAAAAAAATAAAATAAAATAAAGAATAGAAAATGAGGACTGGAGGTGGAGCTTGGCGGTAGAATGCCCCTGAGTTCAATCTTGAGTAAGGCAAAAAGAAAAAAAAATAATAATAATAATAAGAGCTAGGGGTATAGAAGTAGAAAGGCCCTGAGTTCAATCCCTGGTAAAACACACACACACACACACACACACACACACACACATGGCAGTCCCCAGGAGCATATTCACCTCCCAATCTTCAAATAGTACCATCAGAAGCTGCCCCATAAGCCAGGCGTGGTGGCGCACGCTTGTAATCCCAGTACTTGGGAGGCTGAGACTGGAGGATCTGGGTTCGCAGCCAGCCTCAGCTACTTAGTGAGGCCCTCCGCAACTTCGTGAGACCAGGTTTCAAAATAAAGGATAAAAAATAGGGCCGGGGGTGTAGCTCGGAGGTAGAATGCCCCTGGGTTCAATCCCCAGAACCGCAAAAAAAAAAAAAAAAAAAAAAGAAGCTGCCCCATGCTCCAAGAGGCTGGGGACACCAGTGCCACCTCTCCTCCCCCTTTCCATCTGCACGTAGGCCTCTCGTCACAGCACTGCCTGTTCTCCGGGCCTGAGTCACAGCACTCCCTGTTCTCCTGGATCTAGGAAATGACACACATCACGGGGACTCGTCTCCTCCCTCCAGGGAAAGGGCCTCAGCTGAGGGGCCCAGGCTTCGTGTGTTTTTGTGGGTGTTAAATTTCCTTAATGATGGGGACAGTGAGCCGGCTGGGGCACGAGTGCACAGAGAAATCAGAGAGGCCTGCCAGCCCCAGGAGTGGGGTGACAACTGTGTGGCTGGTAGGCTCCCAGGCAAACTGGAACAAGCTGGTCACCCTACGTAGAAGTCAGGGGCCTGGGCTCAGAGGGACCATGCCGGTGACAAAGACAGGGCCACAGTGGTCAGGAAAGTGCACGCTGGCGTCAAACAGCATGCAGAGCGTAGTTCTGCTCTTCCTAGCTGTGTGACCTTTAGGAAGCTACTCAACCTGTCTGAGCCTCCATTCGTCTGTAAGATGGACATAAGGTTACCTTGCAGAGTTATCAAAGAACTGAAGAGCCGGGCGTGGTGGCGCACGCTTGTAATCCCAGTACTTTGGGAGGCGGAAACCGGAGGATCCGGGTTCGCGGCCAGCCTCAGCTCTCTCTCTCTCTCTCTCTCTACTTAGTGAGGCCCTCCACAACTTCGTGAGACCCGGTTTCAAAATAAAGTATAAAAAAATAGGGCCGGGGGTGTAGCGCGGAGGTAGAAGGCCCCTGGGTTCAATCCCCGGTACCGCAAAAAAAAAAAAACTGAATAAGGTAATTCAGGTAAAACTTTTAGTATAATAACTTGACCAAAAGTAAGCGCTCAATCAATCCCCCTTCTTTTCCTCTTCCTCTTCACCTACCATCACCCTGCCCCCCAAAGCAGGGCTTGTTAAATCAATCCCACAAGCTCAAAGTTATCAAAAAATGCCAGCAGAATGAGCCCAGGACGAGTTCTGCATTTCAATCAGGTTCCTCAGGTAACGGCAGGGTCAGAAGGGGCTGGGACACCAAGCAGGGTCTCAGGCAACACCCTCAGTAACCACCAGCCCTCTGCGTGGCCCCTTTAAACAGGACCACACGTGGCCGCCCTCCCAGAAGCAAGCAGCACTCAGCACAGTTAATCATTCTCAAAGCAATTTCCCCCAAAGACAGAGCAGGTACCAGAGCAGGCCTCCCTCCCCAGGAATCCTGGGCCCTCCCCAACCAGTAATTACATCATAAAAACACAAAGCCTGGAATTTCCTCCTGGCAGAAGGCAGAAGCCAGGGGCAGCGGATGGGGGCAGGGGACAAAGCTGTCCTGAGAGAGCGCGGAGAATGAGGAACACGTGGGTTCAAGCAGCTCCCCAGCCGCTAACACTCACCTGTCTGGGATCCACAGAAACCCGAGGATGGGGCCACACTGCCCGCGCCGGCCGCCAGACGCCCAGATGCCCGCCTGTGCGTGGGACCCTCCACCCAGAGCAGGAAGTGGGCCAGCCGGGAAAGAGGCATGGGATGACAGGGTCGTGAAATGTCATTTCACTGGGAATTGTGGCCACAAAGCCAGCGCCGGGCGGGCATCCCAGGGAAGGGGCCCTTACCTGCCATGGAGGAAGCGGGGCTGCTCGGGGGGCCTGGCCTCTCTTTTTCACAAGAGAAAAGAGGCTCCTTCACGGCAGCCATTCCTGCTTCCGGCTCCTCTGCGGCCTCTCCCAGGGGGAGGAGGAAGGAAGAGAGGACAGGCTAAGAGTCACCACTTACCAGCCAGCCCCGGTCTTGGGCGAAGGACACTGTCACCTCTCTGTACTAGGGCGGCTGAGGCAGAGTTGTCTTTGTCCCTGGGCTTTCAGGTCTAATTTATCACCCTCAGCTGAGCTGAGTCTTGGGTGTACTGCACCAAGGGGCCGTTTATTTTGGTGGATGGGAATAAATATGGGGGATTGTGGCTGTTCTACGGGCGGGAGCTGGGGGGCTGTGGCTTATGGTTTGAATGTGTTTTTAATTTTTGTAATAATGGTTTCAAATGATCTTTAGTTCTGATGCACCTCCTGGAAATGAGAAAAACTGTCTCAGAGACTCGAGGGATAATCCTCTCCCGCTACACGGCCTCCTCCAGCCCTCTCAATACCGCACCAGTGGTGATTAAAGGACTATGCAAAAGCCGAACTCCCAAACCGGCTAGGCAGGACAGAAACTGCTTCCATCTAAGGAAAAGAGGCTAATTTAAAATGGAGTCCATGTTTAGCCCTCAATGACAACCAGAGACAATTGTAACCTCCTACTTCAGAGACAATTGTAACCTCCTACTTTAGCTGGTATGAGGCCCTAGGGGGAAAAAATGACAATATCCTAACACGGATTTCCTGGTTCCAGAATGTTCAAGCTTAGCCACGTGTGGTGGCTCACTCCTGTAATCCCAGTACTTGGGAGGCCGAGGCAGGAGGATCGCAGGTTCAAGGCCAGCCTCAGCAACTTGGTGAGACCCTCAGCAACTCAAACCGTTTCAAAATAAAAAATAAAAGCCAGGCATGGTGGCACACGCTTGTAATCCCAGTACTTGGGGAGGCTGAGACAGGAGGATCGCAGGTTCACGGCCAGCCTCAGCTACTTAGTGAGGCCCTCTGCAACTTAGTGAGACCCTGTTTCAAAATAAAAGAATAAAAAATAGGGCTGGGGTGTAGCTCGGAGGTAAAATGCCCCTGGGTTCAATCCCCAGTACCGGCAAAAAAAAAAAGAAAATAGGGATGGGAGCGTAGCTCGGAGGTAGAATGCCCCTGGGGTTCCATTCCCCATACCACAAAAAATAAATTAATTAAACTAAATAAAAAATAAAAAGGGCCGGGGGTGTAGCTCAGAGACAGAACGCCCCTGGGTTCAATCCCCAGTACCAAAAAAAAAAAAAAAAGAATGCCAAGCTTGGTCACTGTACCACAAGAAAGCACTGTCCCCGGCCACCCCTCAGCAGGCCGCCCTGAAGCCTGCATCTAACACGGAGGGGTGTCTGAAAGCCAGCAACTCCTCCAGATCACAAAAAGAATGCGGAGTAACCGGTTCCCCCTGGCCGGTACAACCCTGCCGGCTGAGAGGCAGGTTCTGTGGCAAGACCCTGTTGCATTATTTATCTGGGCTGCAGGACTCCGGCGGCGGCCCCACCCCCACCCCGTTCTCTGGGCTTCTGGAAAGCTCAGGTGCTGGTGGCTTTCAAACCGCAACGGGGATTGCAGCGGCGGAGGGCCCACGCGCAAACAAAAAGGCGATTCTGTGCCGGCGGCTGCAGCTGAGCCCCAGAAGTGGGCCGAGAAGAAAGGGAATAAAGAAGCTTCAGAGAGGAGGGAGATGAAGGGAGAGGAGCCTCTGGGAACCGAGCGCCGTCCCCCACAAGCTCGGGGAGGGCCCCACCGCTCTAAAAGTCACCTTAAGACAAGACACTAAAACCAGGAAGAGCGTGCGAGCCCTCCACAGCCAACTAACTAATCGCGTCCCTTTGGGGAAGTGAAGATTTCAGATGCAGAATGTCGACCCAATTTCCCCAAGCAAAGGGATGCTTAACATCCCTCCTCAGATGGCAGGCGGAAAAATGTCCTTCCTGCCGCCCACAGGGGTAGGCGCAGAGAGGGAGACTAGGGCTGGCTCTGCAGCGTGGCTCACAGAAGCCACCGACAGGAAGGGATGGCAGTGCCCTTCCACAGGGGCACAAGATGCAACTGTACAATGAATAAGAAGGAATCGCGTCTGTGTATGAGCAAGACACAAAACCCTAGGGAAAAGCTGGGCGTGGCAGCACCTGCCTGTAATCCCAGTATTTGGGAGGCTGAGACAGGAGGGTCGCAGGTTCAAGGCCAGCCTCAGCAATTTGGTGAGGCCCTCAGCAACTTAGTGAGACCCTGTTTCAAAATAAAGAATTAAAAAATTTGGCTGGGGGTGTAGCTCGGAGGTACACCCTTGGGTTCAATCCCCAGTACCGCAAAAAAACAAAAAAAAAATCCAGGTGTGGTGGTACATGCCTGTCATCCCAGTACTTAGGAGGCTGAGACAGAAAGATCTCAGGTTTGAGGACAGCCTCAGCAAGTAGTGAGACTCTCATCAACCTAGCAAAACCCTGTTTCAAGCCGGGCGTGGTGGCGCACGCTTGTAATCCCAGTACTTTGGGAGGCGGAGACCGGAGGATCCGGGTTCGCGGCCAGCCTCAGCTCTCTTGCTCTCT
Organism: Glis glis; assembly: GCA_004027185.1. Taxonomy (NCBI): domain Eukaryota; kingdom Metazoa; phylum Chordata; class Mammalia; order Rodentia; family Gliridae; genus Glis; species Glis glis. The sequence goes on along the minus strand of PVJS01049293.1, from coordinate 3,036 downwards.
CTCTCCCTGTCTGTCTGTCTGTCTGTCTCTCTCTCTCTCTCCTTAGTGAGGCCCTCCGCAACTTCGTGAGACCCGGTTTCAAAATAAAGCATAAAAAATAGGGCCGGGGGCGTAGCGCAGAGGTAGAACGCCCCTGCGTTCAATCCCCAGTACCGCAAAAAAAAAAAAAAAAATGCAAAACCCTGTTTCAAAATAAAAATAAAATAGGGCTGAGGGTATGGCCCGGAGATAGAAGGCCTCTGGATTCAATCCCCAGTACCACAAAAAAAGAAACAAAATGAAAATTAAAGAGCCAAGCATGGTGGCCCACACTCATAATCTCAGTACTTAGGAGGCTGAGACAAGAGGATCACAGGTTCAAAGCCAGCCTCGGCAGCTTAGTGAGGCTCTCAGGAACCAAATGAGACCTTATTTCCAAATAAGAAATAAAATTGGAGCCGGGCGTGGTGACGCACGCTTGTAATCCCAGTACTTGGGAGGCTGAAACCAGAGGATCCGGGTTCGTGGCCAGCCTCAGCTACTTAGTGAGGCCCTCCGCAACTTTGTGAGACCCGGTTTCAAAATAAAGAATTAAAAAATTTGGCTGGGGGTGTAGCTCGGAGGTAGAATGCCCTTGGGTTCAATCCCCAGTACCGCAAAAAAAAAAAAAAAAAGAAATAAAATTGGGCTGGGGATGTAGCTTGGAGGTAGAATGCCTCTGGATTCAATCCCCAGCACCAAAAAGAAAAGAAAATCCTAGTAAAAGAAGGCCAAAAACAGAACCCAGTTGCAAGACACAAGCCATGTGGCTTCTGAGAAATAAAGGCCATGGTGCTTTCAAAGACGCAGAGGCCACGCAGGAGAGCAGCGGCAGGAGAGCGGCGGCGCCGGGCTCCTGAGCTCCTTCCGTCATGGCTCCTGAGCTCCTTCCGTCATGTTCACACATTCTGCGATTGAAGCATTTTTTCATGGCCACCGGGAGATGAATAATGTGGACGGAACACTGACACACGCCAGGTGCTGTCCAGACCGGGGACCGTGGCTGTACCCCAGCATCCGGAACACAGCAGGCGCCCAGGACACCCCGGCCCACACACCAGCCTCGACCAAGAGCCACTGACAGGGGCTCAGGTGTTCAGAACACTGTGAAGCTGTGGCTCTCAACCAGGTCCCCCTGGGGACACCTGGCGATGTCTGGAGACCACTGAGGTTGTCACAGGCACAGTGTGTACAGAGACCAGAGACACCCGCTCAACACCCTACAACACAGCCCCACGGCCCAGTGTGATCAGGCCCAACACAACCTAGGAGCCACGCCTGAGAACCTTCCAGTAGCTCCCCGCAGGCTAACCCTGAGTAAACACACCACCCACAGCGGCTTGAGGGTTCACCTGCAGGAAAAGGACTCCTAAGGTTTCACCTGGCAGCAGCGGGCTGCAGATTTCAAAGCGAAGAAAACAATGGGGCCAGTTAGTCAACAGACAGGCACTGAGCAACCACCAGAAATCCAGGCTAGAAGGGAGATTGTCGTGGGAAGGCCTGGCCCTCGTGGGAGGACCGGAGAAGCGCAGGCTAGTGATAACAGTGGCTTCCTGTTGAGCGCTTACTATCTGAGAGGCATTGTTCTACGTACAAGCGTCCAGAGTTCCCACTCGCCACCATTCTGGAAGGAAGCAGGTTCTGAGAATCCCCCCTTTTTTGTGTGTGGCACTGGGATTGAACCCAGAGGCATTCTACCTCCGAACCACAGCCCAAGCCTATTTTATTTTTTATTTTGAAACAGGGTCTCACTAGGCTGATGAGACTCTCACTACTTGCTGAAGTGAGCCTCGAACCTACAATCCTCCTGTCTCAGCCTCCCAAGGACAGGGATTACAGCTGTACCACTACGCCCAGCTGAGAATCCCCATTTTACTGATAAGGTAACTGAGGCCAGAGAAAAAAAAGCCCATGGTAAAGTGTCTAGTAAGGACAAAAGGACTGAAAAACTGACAATAGAAGAGCAGGGTAGCCAGGCGTGAGACCAGAGGATCGCAGGTTCGAGGCCAGCCTCAGCAACTTAATGAGGGTCTCGGCAACTTAGCGAGACCCTTTTTCCAAATAAGACATTAAAAGGGCTGGAGGGTAGCTCAGAAGTAGAATGCCCCTGGGTTCCATCCCCAGTACCACACACACACACACACACACACACACACACACAGAATCCTCCGATCCAGGCATGGTGGTGCACACCTATAATCCTAGTACTTGGGAAGATGAGACAGGAGGATCGCAGGTTCAAAGCCAGCCTCACAAATTTAATGAGGCTGTCAGCAACTTAGCAAGACCCTGTTTCCAAATTTAAAAAAAAAATGGGGCTTAGGGTCTAGTTCAGAAGTAGAATGCCCCTGGGTTCAATTCCCAGTACCAAGAAGAAGAAAAAAAAAAGAATCCTTCTAAGAATCATATGCGGTTGGGGTGCTGTCTGTGTGCCCATTAGATAGGTGAGGCTCAGAGCTGCCAAGTTATCTATGTGCTAACAGGCAAGCAGACCACCCAGCCCCCACTGCCACTGGGTGCCACTCCAAAGCCCTCGAATGCACAGGTCAACCACCGCTCCCAGGGCGTGCCAGCCACTTGGTAATTCTCCCTCTCGCAGGGCATGCTCGGCTAACCTGTCAACACAGCCACAACGCTGCTCAGAGTGTGGGCTCTGCAGTCACCCCACAGTCTAAATCCAAGGGCTGCTACTGCAAGCTGTGTGCCCTTGGACAAGTTTCATGGCCTCTCTGAGACTCCGTCAATTCAGCTGTGACATAGAATGTTCCTAAAAAGGTGGTTAAGAGCCGGGCGTGGTGGCGCACGCTTGTAATCCCAGTACTTTGGGAGGCAGAGACCGGAGGATCCGGGTTCACGGCCAGCCTCAGCTCTCACGCTCTCTCTCTCTCTCTCCATAGTGAGGCCCTCCGCAACTTCGTGAGACCCGGTTTCAAAATAAAGCATAAAAAAATAGGGCCGGGGGCATAGCGCAGAGGTAGAACGCCCCTGCGTTCAATCCCCGGTACTGCAAAAAAAAAA
>PVJS01049292.1:0-14714 GCA_004027185.1 Glis glis | reverse complement strand
TGAGGGAGTTGGGAGGGGGGTGGAGGGTAACACACTAAAGCGCATGAGGTATATATCCAAACTTATAAAACTCAAATCACTGTGCAAAGCACTAAAGGGAGGGAACGGGGAGGGAACGGGGTGGGATTTGAGGGAGGGCTAAATGGGCAATGTGTGCATGTATGACTCTTCTAACCTGACACCTATTAAATGTATAATTACAATGCACCAATAAAAAAAAGAAGAAGAAATAAAAAGGGCTGGGGGTGTAGCTCAGAGATAGAATGCCCCTGGGTTCAATCCCCAGTAACACATACACACACGCACATGCACGCGTCATAAAGATGTTTTCTTACATTCTTACATTTCTAAAAGTTTTAAAGTTTTGCTTCGTTTCATGTTTAGTTCTTTAATCCAGCTGTAATGGATTGTGTTTAATGTAAAGTACAAATCTAGTCTCTCTCTTTCTCTCCCTCTCTCTCTCTCTGATAATCAACTGTTCCAACACCATAGATATTTGTTAATCACTGATGGATCTTTATCATGTGTCAGATAGTTTGCCATAAAGAATGGATGCTTTTGGAATTTCTGTTCTGTTCCTTCAGTCTATTTGTATCCTGATAAATCACTACACTTTATTTCTATAGTTTAATTTCTATCACTTTATAATAAATCCAGACATCTGACAGAAATAAACCCTGCTCCCAACTTTGTTTTCTAAACTATCCTGGATAATTTTGATTCTTTGCTCTTCCACAAAAATTTTAAAATGGAGGTCCAAGTTGGCGACTAAGGGAGATACCACGTTACGATCTCTCTGAGACTTGGGTCTCAATTTCCATGAAAGCAACTTCTCAAAAGGAGAAGAAAAGCAACAAAAACTTGAACTAAACAATGAAAAATTTGAAATGTGACGGAATCAAAGCCAGAAGACAAAACAGAGGAAAGTAAAAAGCTCCAAGAAGCGGAGACCGGAGGATCCGGGTTCACGGCCAGCCTCAGCTCTCTCTCTCTCTCTCTCCCTGTCTCTCTCTCTCTCTCTACTTAGTGAAGCCCTCTGCAACTTCGTGAGACCCAGTTTCAAAATAAAATATAAAAAATGGGGCCGGGAGTGTAGCGCAGAGGTAGAACGCCACTGCATTCAATCCCCGGTACCACACACACAAAAAAAAGCTCCAAGCGCCTTGCCTAAGGAAAAGTGGCAGCGCCATCTTGACTGGACCGCACAGCCGCTACCGGCATTGCAGCTTCCACACGCCACCAGCAGAGAAGCCAGAGACCTGTTGTGAGTTCAGCAGCTGCAGGTCAGCAGAGACGAAAGCAAGCAGCGGCTCGCTCCACACTCAAGAGACCAAACGGCGGTGGTGACAGCAGCTGTAGCGGCGCCATCTTAGCAGGACTTTACCGGTGGCTACCAGCATTGTGGCTTCTACATAAGACCAACGGAGACACCAGCAACCTGTTGTGAATCCAGCAGCTGCAAAGTGGCAGCAGTGAAGGCGAGCAGCAACTCACTCCATGTGCGACACAGACCCGAACTGCTTTGGGAGAAGCGGTAGCGGCGCCATCTTGGTCAGACTGCACTGGCGGCTACTGGCATTGCAGCTTCTGCAGGTCACCAACAAAGAAACCAGGGAACTTTCCTAAAACCAGCACTGCAGAGCATCAGCGACAAAAGCAAGAAGCAGTTCGATCCACACTCGGCAGAGTCCCCAGTGCCCGGAGGCCTGACCAGAACCTGTGGCAGCAGCTGAGCCCACGGCCCCCCACAGAGATTAAGAGCAGTGCTCAACAGGACCATAAGTCAACGAGCCACCCCAGGGGGAGACCACCCAGCGTGGCCACAGGGACTCGCGGGGTCTGAGACTGTGCAAATTGCCTTGGTGGAGGTGGGAGTGGGGTCTGCTGTGGGATGTGGTAGACACATGGATAAGCAGACAGTTCTTGGCGACATTTGGGTGGGACAGAATTGCAGCCCGGGGGTCGCAGCACCCTTAAACAGTCCCTGGGTATCACCACAGGACATACAGCTGTGGTACCTGGGGGAAAATTGAACCAAACCAGCCCTCTCTGTGGAAAACGTGGAGTTCCGTGTTTGCACAGAATCAGGTCAAAGCAACATCCGCTGCTTCTGAGGCAAAGAGAGACACAAACCCGGGGCCCCCTGTTGGTGACACCTGCTATAGATGTAGGCAGAGAGAGACATAGGGACAGCCCAAGTGGAGAACGCAGAGACCCACGCTTACAGTGAGAGGGGCAATAGTGGCACTGGTTGCCTGCACAGGTAGTGAGAGGAACCAGGCGAAGGTCCCAATCACTGAAGGAGACCAAGACTTGGGCCTGCAAATGGACATTATACCGAGCAAGTGAGAATAACCATTCAGTAAAGGCTATTCACCTTTAAGGCTCACCTAGGAGCAACTATCTACCTCTAGGATAAGAAACTATAAAGGGAGAGAGATTAGACATAGGAAACCTAAAGAGTGAGAGAGAGAGAGAGAGCTACCAAAAGCAACAAAGGTATAAACATAACAACTCTGAAATCATGAAAAGGAAGAATAGCAAAGAAACAATGAGCTCCCACAACCCCATAACAATAGAACCCACCAACACAGAAGTGCAAAGATTGCCAGAAGGACAATTCAGGACTTTAATAGTAGAAATGATACAGGATTTCTGAAAAGAATTCAGAGACAGCCTGAAAGCAATGAAGGATCAAATAAAGAATCTGACACCCTGAACACGAATCAAAAAGAAGCTTGGAAAGAAGTAAAGGACGCAATAATTGAAATGAAGGCATCAATATACTAGACCACATGGAAAACAGAATCTCACTTTAAGATGACCTCTTCAAAAATGAACGCATAGTATATAAATTAGAAAAAACAATTCGACAGCATGAATTGGACAATGGAGAGATCTCAGCCAGTCTTAAAAGAGCTAATCTAAGAATAATAGGCATAGAAGAAGGAATAGAAGCTGAAACCAAAGGAATCAATCTATTCAGAGAAGTAATATTAGAAAAATTTCCAAACATAGACAAAGAGGTTGACACACAGGTACAGGAAACTTATTGGACCCCTAATAGACAAGATCAGAGAAGAGGTTCACCACGCCACATAATAATCAAATGGACTAATGTAGAGGTCAAGGAGAGAACCTTAAAGGCAGTGAGAGTAAAAGACCAAGTAACATTCAGAGGCAAATCAATAAGAATCACTCCCGGCCTTCCAAACCAAGTCATGAAAGCCAGGAGGGCCTGGAGCGACATAATCCACACTCTGGAAGAAAACAACTTCCAGCCAAGATTTATCTACCCAGCAAAGATATCTATCAAATCTGATGGGGAAAGAAAAATCTTCCATGACAAACAGAAGCTGAAAGATTTTATGTCTTCCAAACCAGCACTACAGAAAATACTCAAAGAGATTAATTACAAGGAAAAAATAATAAGGAAATGCCAGAACCAGAGAAACAATGATATCCATCAAACAAACAACTAGGCAAAGAACAAACACTACCTCAAACAGAAATTAAAGCTCAAAATGTTAGGAATTAAAACCCATCTCTCAATAATCATGCTGAATATAAATGGCCTCAACTCCCCAACCGAAAGACATAAGGTGGCAAAATGGATTAAAAATCACAATCCATCTATATGCTGCCTGCAAGAAACACACCTTACAAATAAAGATACACACAAACTAAAGGTGAAGGGATGGAGCAAGGCAATCCACACTAACGGGACTCGAAAACAAGCAGGAGTAGCAATTATGATATCAGACAAATTAGACTGCAAACCTGAACTTATCAGAAAAGACAAAGAAGGTCATTTCTTAGTGGTAAAAGGAACAATCCAGCAAGAAGATATAACAATAGTCAACATTTATGCCCCAAACATAGGTGCAACCACTTTCATAAAAGAAACTCTTCGTGACATTAAATCACACATAGATCCCAATACAATAATATTGGGAGACTTCAACACCCCTCTCACACCACTAGATTGGTCTTCAAGACAAAAGGTCAGTGAAGATGCCACAGACCTAAGGAACACCATAAACCAAATGGACCTAGTAGACACATACAGAATATTCCACCCAACTGCAGCCGAATTCACATTGTTTTCAGCTGCTCATGCAACCTTCTCTAAAATAGACCATATCCTAGGCCACAAAGTGAGTACTAGCAAGTTCAAAAAATGTGACATTATCCCCTGTGTCTTTTCAGACCATAATGGAATGAAACTAGAAATCAACTATAGGAAGACCCAGAGAAACCTCATAAACACGTGGAGACTGAATACCACACTGCTGAATGAGGAATGGGTAAAAGAAGAAATAAGGGGAGAAATTAAGAAATTCCTAGAAACAAACAAAAACAGTGACACAACGTATCAAAATCTCTGGGACACCCTGAAGGCAGTATTAAGAGGAAAATTCATAGCACTGAGTGCCCACATAAGAAGAACAGAAAATCACCAAATAAATAACCTAATGACACACCTCAAAGCCCTTGAAAAACAGGAGATCCAGTAGAAGACAGGAAATTATTAAAATCAGAGCAGAAATCAATGAAGCAGAGAATAAAAAATTACAAAAAATCAACAAAACCAAAAGCTGGTTCCTTAAAAGATAAGCAAGATAGATAAACCACTAGCCAACCTAACCAAAAGAAAGAGAGTCAACCCAAATTACTAAAATAAGAGATGAAAACTGAGATATTACCACCAACAGCATGGAAATCCAGAGGATTATCAGAAACTACTTTGAAAAACTATACTCCAACAAAACGGAAAACCTAGAAGAAATTGACAAAATTCTAGACATGTACAACCTTCCTAAGTTGAATCAAGAAGATATAGAAAATTTAAATCGACCAATAGCAATCAAAGAGATTGAAGCAACAATAAGGAGCCTACCATCAAAGAAAAGCCCAGGTCCAGATGGTTTCCCAGGTGAATTTTATAAAACCTGTATAGAAGAACTAATCCCAATACACCTCAATCTATTCTATGAAATAGAAAGAAACGGACTCTCTCAAATACATTCCATGAAGCCAACATCACAAAACCAAATAAAGACATCTCAAGAAAAGAAAACTACAGACCTATATCGTTGATGAACTTAGACGCAAAACTTCTAAACAAAATACTAGCAACACTCATTCAAAATCACACCACAAAAATCATACATCATGACCAAGTCGGGTTCATCCCAGGGATGCAAGACTGGTTCAACATATGTAATCCACCACATAAACAGAACTAAAGACAAAAATCACATGATCATTTCAATAGATGCTGAAAAAGCATTTGACAAAATCCAACACCCATTCATGATAAGAACTCTGCAGAGAATCAGAAGAGAAGGACCATACCTCAACATCATAAAGGCAATATACAATAGGCCCACAGCCAGCATCATACTGAACGGGGGAAAAACTTCGAGAGTTCCCCTTAAAAATAGGAACAAGACAAGGATTTCCACTGTCACCACTCCTTTTCAATATAGTACTTGAGACTCTAGCAGAGCAATAAGTCAAGAGAAGGAAATAAAAGGAGTACAAATAGGAAAAGAGGAACTGAAACTATCTCTATTTGCAGATGACATGATATTATACTTAGAAGATCCAACAAACTCAACTAAAAGGCTCATAGAACTGATCAACAAATTCAGCAAAGTGTCGGGATACAAAATCAATCTTAAAAAATCTGAAGCTTTTCTGTATGCCAACCATAAATCCACTGAAAAAGAAATCCAGAAGACAGTTCCACTCACGATATCCCCCAAAACAATAAAGTATTTGTGAATAAACCTAACAAAAGAGGTAAAAGACCTCTACAAGGAAAATTTTAAGACATTGAAATAAGAAATTGAAGAAGATCATAGAAGATGGAAAGATCTCCCATGCTCTTGGGTAGGCAGAATAAATATCATCAAAATGGCCATTCTCCCAAAAGTGCTCTACAGATTCAATGCAATACCCATTAAATTACCAAAGTCATTCTTCACGACATAGAAAAATCTGTCCTTAAATGTATTTGGAACAACAAAAAAACCAGAATAGCCAAAGTAGTCCTCAGCAGCAAGAACCATGCAGGAGGCATCACAATACCTGACTACAAACAAAGCCATAGTAATAAAAACAGCATGGTATTGGCACAAAAGCAGAGACATAGACCAATGGAGCAGAATAGAAGACTCCGAAAGAAATCCACACCCCTACAGTCAATTGATTTTTGACAAAGGGGCTAAAAACATCCACTGGAAAAAAGATAGCCTCTTCAACAAATGGTGCTGGCAAAACTGGCTAACCATATGCAGAAAAATAGAAATAAACCCCACCTTCTCACCTTATACAAGAGTCAATTCAAGATGGATCAAGGACCTAGAAATCAGACCAGAGACCTTGTAGCTACTTGAAGAGGGCATAGGTCCAACACTTCAACACATAGGCACAGGTAAAGACTTCCTCAACAAGACCCCAAAGGCACAGGAAATTAAAATGAGAATCAATATGTGGGATTGCATTAAACTGAAGAGCTTTTGTGCAGCAAAGGAAACTATCAAGAACCTCAACAGAGAGCCGACAGAATGGGAGAAGATTTTTGCCAGCTCCTCCTCTGATAGAGGACTAATATCTAGAATATACAGAGAACTTAAAAAGATCACCACTAAAAAAACCAAATAACCCAATCAAGGAATGGGCAAGTGAACTAAATAGACACTTCACAGAAGAAGAAACACAAATGGCCAATAAATATATGAAAAAATGTTCAACATCATTAGTAATCAGATAGATGCAAATCAAAACTACCCTGAAATTTCACCTAACCCCAATTAGAATAGCAATCATTAAAAACACAAACAACAACAAGTGCTGGCTAGGATGTGGAGAAGCAGGAACTCTAATACACTGTTGGTGGGATTGCAAATTAGTGCAACCCCTTTGGAAAACAGTGTGGAAGATCCTCAGAAGAATGGGAATGAACCTACCATATGACCTAGCAATACCACTTCTAGGCATTTACCCAAAAGAACTGAAACCAAACTACCAGACTAATGCATGTGTATCTATGTTTATAGCTGCACAATTCACAATTGCCAAACTTTGGAACCAGCCAAGATGTCCATCAACAGATGAATGGATCACAAAACTATGGGATATGTACACAATGGAATTATACACAGCCATGAAGAAGAGCAAAATTACATCATTTACAGGGAAATGGAGGGAACTGGAGAACATTATGCTAAGTAAGATTAGTCAGTCACAAAGAGTGAAAAGTCGGATGTTCTTCCTAATATGTGGAAGCAAGGGAGAATGGGACTTAGAAGGGACACCAGACAAAGGAGAAAACTTTAGATGAGCAAGAAGGGGACTGAGTGATATGGGAGGGGGGAAGAGGGAAACCCACAAATGCACATGATGTATATACACAAATTTATCAGAGTCAATCACTATGCTGAGCATGAAAAGGAGAGAAGGGGGAGGGAATAGGATGGGATTTGAGGGAGGGCTAAATGAGCAATGTGTGCATGCATGCTTCTGATACCCTGACACTTATCAAAATGTATAACTATAATGCACCAACAAATGAATATATTCAAAAATTTTTAAATGGCCTTATTAGCTTCTAATTTTTATACCTATATTAATGCATTACAATTACATATCATAGTGAGGTTCAATGTAATACAAATATACATATGCACAGCTCTTAGAGTATTTCTTTCCACATCCCACCCCACTCCTCCTCCTCCCTCCCTAAATATGCTAGTGAACAGGTAGTAATACCTTTATATATTGCCAAAGCATTACTTGAACTATTTCTTTCCTCAATCCTCTTTTTCCCCCCTCCTCAGTTCCCTCTGCCAATCCCCTTCCACTATTCTACTGGTTTCTCTTCACGTTTATCCAAAGTCCCTTATATTTCCTGTTTTCTTTCTAGCTTTTATGTATGTGAGAAAACATAATCCTTGACTTTCTGAGACTGGAAATCTAGAAAACAATTCCATTCAAAGAGCCTAAAAAATTAGGAATAAATCTAACCAAAGAGATCTCTAGAATAAAAATTATAAAACGCTGAAGAAACTGAAGAAGATCTTAGAGGATGGAAAGATCTCCCATGTTCTTGGATAGGCAGAATAAACATCGCCAAAATGGCCATACTACCAAAAGCGATATACAGATTCAATGTGATCCCTATCAAAATACCAATGTCATTCCTTACAGCGCTAGAAAAAACTCCTATGATTCATATGAAAAAAAAAGACCCAGACTAGCCAAGCAATTCTCTGCAATAAGGACCATGCTGGAGGCATCACAATGCCTGATTTCAAATTATACTAGAGAGCTATAGTAACAAAAACCCTGTGGTATTGTCACAAAGTCAGACACATAGACCAATGGAATAGAATAGAAGATTCAGAGACAAATCCTCACATTATAGACAGCTGATTTTTGACAAAGGTGCCAAAAACATATACTGGAGAAAAGATAGCTTTTTCAACAAGTGGTGCTGGGGAAACTGGATATCCATATATAGATGAATAAAATTAGATCCCTATCTCTCAGCTTGCACAAAAATCAAACTTAAGATGGATCAAAGACCTAGAATGACTTTTCCTTTTTTCACCCTACACATGACTGAGTACATTATCAGTCTGGGACCATGATTTGAGAGTTTTTCAAGCTGGAATAAAACCCATACTCCATGCTCCCGGGTATAGTCTTTGTCTCAAGCCAGAAAGAAAGGGTATTTTATTATAGTCTTCTGTTGAGGTGAATGGATGTCAGTTCCCAAAACTTCATGCAGCTGAGTCTTCAAAAGCTTAGGTATGTGTCTCAGCTGTATTCAGTGAGTTGCCAAAGAGCCTCAGAGTCAAAATGACAGCTCATGTGGTTCTAGGACACATACTGGTATTGTCCAGGGTCCTAGTGAAGCTTTGACTTTCAACCATCAGCAAATCCTCCTTTCCAAAAGGGCTCTGGCTTACCTCTATGAAGTCTAGTTATTTCCTCATTCCAATTTCTTCCTATATTGTTAGGCCTCTGAAGCTTGTCAGAGAGAGAGAGAGAAAAAGAGAGAGAGAGAGAGAGAGAGAGAGAGAGTTCAGTTCAGCTTTTAAAATTGTCTTCAAGTGGGAGATTTTAACTGAAATCATCTAGTCTGCCAGTCTTGGGATCTGAAACATGGGATACTACTTATAAAGGGGAAATGAAAACCAAACAAATAAGTGAGATAGTTAATTGTTCTAGGCAATTTTAGGTGTAGCTGGGGCAGAGTATGCACAAGAGGGACAGGTAGCAAGAGAGAAAATTGCAAGGTAAAAGAGGTAGCTGAAACAACAACAAATGCTGGTGAGAATGTGGGGAAATAGGAACTCTTATACACTGTCGGTGGGACTACAAATTAGTGCAGCCACTATGGAGATTTCTCAAAAAACTGGGAATGAATCTACCTTATAATCCAGCTATACCACTCCTGGGTGTCTTTCCAAAGGGACTGAAATAAGAATATTATAATGATACATGCATATCCATATTTATAGCAGCACAATTCACAATAGCCAAATAATGGAACCAACCCAGGTGTCTATCAACAGATGAATGGATTACAAAATTATGAGATATATACACAATGGAATTCTACTCAGCAATAAAGAAGAACAAGATTATGTCATTTGCAGGAAAATGGATGGAACTTGAGAATATTATGCTAAGTAAGATTAGTCAGTCATAAAAAGTAAAGGGAAGCTAGGGAGTAATTGGGACACAAGAGGGACTTTAGATAATGGAGGAGAAACTCCACTGGAGCAATGGAGGGGGTCTAGGAGAGAGGGGGAAGGAGAATAATGAAGGGAACACTTCCAATCTCAATATCATGAATGGGGAAGGGGAAGAATTGAGGAGGGAGGGGGGAAGCTCACCAAGTTATGTGTGCATGTATGTCACTATCACTCAACTACGTTATGTGCCAATAAATATGAGAGGTAGCTGAGGGGAAAACCATGTAGGGCCTTGCAGGCCATTCTACTGCATTTGGATTTTACTCTGAATGAGATGAAAAGCCATTAAAAGTTTGGTTTTTTTTAGAGACAAAGGTTTATTTAGGAAAGTGGGGGGATAGACATTCAAGGGAGAATGTGGGCCATCTCAAGAGGGAGACAGCGCTTGGGGTCTTTACAGTCCTTCTTTTATAGGGGACCCCGAGAGGGGGTAGGTAGGGACGCATGGCAGGATGAGGTGTCTGGTCCCCTTTTTTTTGAATCCTCAGGTTCCCGACATTTCATTGTTGGGTGTTGGGTGATGCCTGGACTAGACCAATGGTCAGACTTTCTGGGGGGTCCTTTGTTTGCCAAGCATCCCAGGAATTTCAGGGGGAAGATAGGCCATTATGATTAAAAAGTGTAGGCCTATTGAGGACCTTTGCTGCGGGGCTATGTCCTTCAGTGATGTTAGATTCTAACTTGACTGTAAAGCACCCAACTAATAACTGAGACCAGTTTCTCTGTCTCTTTTAGGTCAGTTAGGATGAGACTTCCTATCCCTGGATAGGCAGGGCCTCACCCCTTATCAGCATTGAAGAAGCTATAGAAGATTGACACTTGTCCTTCATCAACCCTTAAGATTAAGAGATCGAAGACTGAAGGGGGGAAATAGGTAGGATAGGAGAAATAAAATATTAGGTAAAAAGGAGACAAACTGGGAAGGAAAGGGAAAATATAGATTTAAAGTCTAAAAACTTCATAATGTGTAACTTCACCTTACAGGGTCTGCTCTTTCTTAGACAAAAGCCCATAATAGACCATACTTTTAATCATAATGCTGATCTGGCCTGTCCTTTTCTTAGCCATTAAAAGTTTTGAGCAAAAGAGTGATTTGATCTTACCTGAATTTTAGATAGGCCACCCTGGCCTCTATGTCAAGAGTCCACTGTAGTTGAGTAAAGGAAGAAGAGGGTCCAGTTGAGAGTTACTGAAGTAATTCAGGTGGGAGGGTGAGGTGTGACGAAAAGCTTGGACCAGGACAGTAGCAGTAGAGCTGGCAAGAAGTGCTTAGATTTTTGACATATACCATTTTGAAGGCAAAGCCAATAGGACTTACTGATGGACTTGATGGGGGTGTCACAGCAAAGTTGGACATATGGTTTTTGCCTGGGCAATTGGAAGGACAGAGAAACCATTTCCTAAGATGTAGAAAACTACATGAAGAGAAGATTGACTCAGGATTTTTATTTTAGGCTGGTTAAGTTGGAGATCCCTATTAGCTATTTAAGTGAGGATTTGAGTAGATGATTGGCTACAAGTCTGTAATTTAGGAAAGAATTCAGGGCTAGAATTTTAAATTTGACAGTCATTGTGGGTGTAGATGCTTTCAAAGCTAAAGGGCTAGAGATGGTTTATCTAGGAAGTAAGTAAAGACAAAGACATAAAACATTTTAGAGGTGACCCTGGGAGTTCTAATGATTAGCAATCAGCAGATGAGGAGGACCTGGCCAGCCAGGGAACTGGACTCGAAGAAAGTGATGTCTTAAGCTAAACGAAGAAGATGCTTCAAGAAAGAAGTATGATCAATAGTTGCTGATGGGTGCAAGTAAAGTCATAGGTTGAGCAATGTCAGGGCAAAATTTTAGAAAAGTAATTCCAAGGAACAAAAAGCATTTCACAATATTGGTATTAGGATGACATTTGTTCTCTCAAGCAAAATCAAGACAAAGAATTCTCATGGGACCCACTGGGCAACTGCACACATAACAGTCTTATATGGTATCCACTCATCCATAAAAAATGCTCAGAGATAGCTGGGCATGATGGCACAGTCCTATAATCCCAGCACATGAGAGGCTGAGACAGGAGGATTGCAGGTTCAAGGCCAGCCTCAGCAACTTACCGAGGCCCTCAACAACTTAGCGAGACCGTCAGTGATTTGTGCCTGTATTTCTATAATTACCTCTTTAGTCTCAGAAATAACTTTGTATACCTCAATTTCTTGCTTATTTTTAATTTTTATCTCCTCAAGTTTCATCAAATAGTTTCATAGTTGGTGATATGGAGCAGGTGACTATTATATAACTTTTGAGCTCTCATGCAAACCAAAAGTAATATTTGGAATCTTAAGGAATACAAATAAACTTTCATTTTTACATAGTCTCAAATATTCTCAAAAATAATAAACCATTAAAACAAAATCTTAAGTACTATAATTACTTCTTTTTTTTTTTTCTGTACCGGGGATTGAACGCAGGGGCGTTCTACCTCCGCGCTATGCCCCCGGCCCTATTTTTTTATACTTTATTTTGAAACTGGGTCTCAAGAAGTTGCGGAGGGCCTCACTAAGGAGAGAGAGAGAGAGAGAGACAGAGAGAGAGAGAGAGAGAGAGAGATCTGAGGCTGGCCGCGAACCCAGATCCTCCGGTCTCCGCCTTCCAAAGTACTGGGCTTACAAGCGTGCGCCACCATGCCCGGCTCTATAATTACTTCTAAATTAAATAGATACCCCCATAATTAGTTCTTTCAGTCTTTGGTTTAAACATAATACATTTTCTTTTCGCCACAGAATACATTTATTCTCTAATTTCCCTACAGAATGAGAAATTCAATTTTCTTTCATTAAAATGATTTCCTTATTATCTTTCAACTAAAGTTTTTGTTTAAATGAAATACTAAATATGATTAAGCTTCTTAAATTAAGATACCTTAAATTGGGAATGGTTCCCTTCTTTTGGTACTGGGGATTTTAAAGCACATTTTTTTTTTTTTGCGGTACCAGGGATTGAACGCAGGAGCGTTCTACCTCCGCGCTACGCCCCCGGCCCTATTTTTTATACTTTATTTTGGAAACCGGGTCTCACGAAGTTGCAGAGGGCCTCACTAAGGAGAGAGAGAGACAGAGACAGAGACAGGGAGAGAGCTGAGGCTGGCCGCGAACCCTGATCCTCCGGTCTCCGCCTCCCAAAGTACTGGGATTACAAGCGTGCGCCACCACGCCCGGCTTTAAAGCACATTTTGATACAGTCTTTGGACACAGAAAATATTCTGGTTTTAGGAAAAATAAGGTGAACTGATAGCATTTATTCAATATAGCATAATGGTGAAGAATGATAGTGTTGGAGTTAGTCACACCTGGGTTTAAATCCCAGGTCTACTACTGTCTAGTTTCATAACCTTGGGCAAGCCACTTAACCTTTCTTAATCTCATTCCTCATCTGTAAAATGGAGATAATAACACCTGCCCCATGGGTTATGATGACTTTATAGGACCATGAATTGGGTAGGTGCTGAATAAACATAAGTCCCTTCATAAGATAGATATTTATATGAAGGCTTCAACAATAAACCACAGGAAGGGGGGAAGGGAAGGAGGTTTCACTGCATTCCTTGTACTGCATGCCAGGTGTTTTTACATATCCCTTTCTGTTGAGCCTGACAGCTCTGGAAGGGAAGGCGTATATGCCCATTTTACAGATGGAAACTGAAGCTCAGAGGGGCCAAGTGATTTGACCAAGGTCACATAGTTGTTAATTTGCAGAACTATTGCTCAACACCACTTCTTTGGATTCCAAAGTCCCTGGTGTTTTACCTAAAATTCCAAATTACAGTTGTTTTTGGGGGTATTCAAACTGGAGCATCCACTCTCCTCTAGTCTAGTTCTGAATTGAAGGCATGAGCTTGTGGGTAGCCCAGGGTTTAACAGCTCTCAGATTTTATTCTCTTTTTTAGCCACAATCTAACTACAACCAAGGAGCCCCCGAATCCAGAGGTCTAGTAACCACACCTGCTGCCTGCATATAGGCTGCCCAGCCCTTCTCTGCAGGAAGCTGGAATATTTATTCCACTACCCCAGACAGTGGTCCACTACCCCTTCCGTGGTGGGCACAGTGGATGGAGCTGGGCGGGGGCTGACTGTACCTCCTGTGGTCCCATGGACGCAGTCACACTAATTACCAGTCAACCCTGGGTTGAAGAAGTTGCCTGACTCAGCAGGGCTGACACTTCCTCCTACACAATTCTTTCCGGCTGGTTGGCAGTGGTATCCAGGAGTGTCTGGAGAATTCTGATAACAGCTTGCTGGTTGGACTGCAGGGAAGTAGCTCAGATCCAGCTGAAGACTCATCAGAAGGTGGAGAAAGACTGACAAAGAAGTTAATAACGGCCACTCCAGAAACTTTGACTCTCCACAGATGCCTTCACAACTATTTAAAGCACCACCTTGCAGCTAACCGAGACGCCAAAAGTTGAAACAAACCTCATGAATATAAATTAACAGTCTGTGGCCCACTTAAATAGATGTTATGGCTCCTGCCAAAGGTCTGCCAGAGAGTGCACCCTGAGCTAAGGGCTAGGGCCTTCGTTTTCATCTCTCTTGGATGGAAATTATGCAGCAGTCTCCTAATTCGCTCACAGGACTGTGCCCTCTTCTGCTCTCACCTGCATTCTTGGTAGCCTTTTCTTTTTTTTTTTTTTTTTTTTTTTGCAGTACCGGGGATTGAACCCAGGGGCGTTCTACCTCCGCGCTACACCCCCGGCCCTATTTTTTTATGCTTTATTTTGAAACCGGGTCTCACGAAGTTGCGGAGGGCCTCACTAGATAGATAGAGGAGAGAGAGAGAGAGAGAGACAGAGAGAGACAGAGAGACAGAGAGAGGGGAGAGAGAGAGAGAGAGAGCTGAGGCTGGCCGCGACCCCGGATCCTCCGGTCTCCGCCTCCCAAAGTACTGGGATTACAAG
>PVJS01049291.1:0-14714 GCA_004027185.1 Glis glis | reverse complement strand
ATATGTGTGTGTGTGTGTGTGTGTGTGTGTGTGTGTGTGTGGTACTGGGATTGAAACCAGGGGTGTTCTACCTCCGATCTACACCCTCAGCCCTTTTTATTTTTTGTTTTGAAACGGTCTCACTAAGTTGCTGAGACTGTCCTCAAACCTGTGATCTTCCTGTGTCAGCCTCCCAAGTACTGGGAATTATAGCCATGCTCCACCGCACCTGGCTCAAAGTGTGTTTTTTAATGAATGTGTATTGCATTCCCACCATTGTAAAGTTGAAAATTTTAAGGTGAAACCATTGTTTGTCAGGGACCATCTATATTTCTAGCTCTTCTGACTCATCCTAGGAAGCTAGAAATCCTGGTTTCTATGTGAAATCTCTTAATTTCTTCAGACTAACTCAGATTTCTTAAAAAGTACAAACATATCAGTGGGCAGATTTGCCTGCAGGCCTCAGACTGGGGCCTCTGCCTCCCAGCCCTATTTTATTTATTTATTTGTGTGTGGGGGGGTGCTGGGGATTAAGCCCCGGGGCATTCTACCTCCAAGCTACATCCCCAGCCCTATTTTAGTTTTATTTTGAAACAGGTTCTCGCTAGGTTGATGAGAGTCTCACTACTTGCTGAGGCTGGTTTCGAACCTGTGATCCTCTTGTCTCAGCCTCCCAAGTACGGGGATGACCCATGTATGCCACCAGGATAACTACTGCCCTTTGTGATACAACTTGTTTCTGCTTTTTAAGCTCTGGAGATTTCTGTTCACTTGTGGATGGTGTTCTTGGTGGGGGGGGCAGCCCCACTGCATTTCCTACCCCTACCTTGATGATAAATGTCCCTGACCAAGAACAAGAAGAACTGTTCCCACGTGTGAGAGATGAATTTCACATCCAGGCACAATAAGCAGCCACGACACTCTCCTAGTGGCCAGCTCTTCTGAGGAAAGATCCCGGGGACTGTGCTACCCTTAAAGCCAAGGGCAGCTCAGTGCAGCAAGACAGACTGCAGGAAGTCCCTGCGGCCTTTGAGCAGGGACACCGGAGCCCAAGGCTGATGTGTGTCCAGGTAGGCAGAGCTGGGGCCTGAACCCAGACTTCTCCACTACAATCTTGACTCTGAAATGTAGATCTGTTCTCCTGCCGCCCGACACCACGGTCCCTCTCTTCTCCAGGAATCATAAATGGCTGAGGGTCGGATCTTGGCTTGGTCTTCCAAGACCTCTTTCTGCAATAAACCCCTTATTTTCTCCTTCTGTGGAGGATTCTAGAAGCAGCGGGGCCGGGCGATGGGGACGAGGGGAGGCAGAGGCCCCAGTCTGAGGCCTGCAGGCAAATCTGCCCACTGATATGTTTGTGCTTTTTAAGAAATCTGAGTTAGTCTGAAGAAATTAAGAGATTTCACATAGAAACCAGGATTTCTAGCTTCCTAGGATGAGTCAGAAGAGCTAGCAAGATAGATGGTCCCTGACAAACAATGGTTTCACCTTAAAATTTTCAACTTTACAATGGTGGGAATGCAATACACATTCAGGGCTGGGGTAGAATGTCCCTGGGTTTCCTAGTACCACCAAAAAAAAAAAAAACCAGAAAGAAGGAAAGGGCAGCACCTGTCCTGGTGGGCGTGGCGGGGCATGCCTGGCGCTCCAGTACTTGGGAGACTGAGACAGGAGGAACATAGGTCCCAGGCCAGCCTCAGCAACTCAGTGAGAGCCTGTTTAAAAAAAAATTGGGGTGTAGGTATGGGTGTAGCTCAGAGGTAGAATGCCCCTGGGTTCAATTCCCAGTACCAAAAACAAAAAACAAAACAAAACAAAACAAAAAAAACGAAAAGGCAGTAGTAGGACTTGATCAGCTTGCTGATGGTCACCACGTCCTGTCTAGACATGAAGATGGGCAGGGGAAGCAGCAGCCACAACAGTTTTGATGCCTAGTTAACCACGAGGCTCCCTGATTTGCATAGTTACAAGGGGCCAGAGCGGAGCCTTTCTTGTCTGATCTATCTTTGGGAAGTTTAGCCCAGGAGCATCCAAGACAGCTGTGCCCCGGGGATGGCACAGAGCAGGACCGGCGGGTTCAAGTGCTCTGGACTTGTGCTGGTCTGACCCTGCCCCAGGCTGGCCCTTCTCCACACCTCGAGTGTGAGAGGAGTCCTTGCATACACTGTAGAATTCAGCACCTGGTGGAACTAGTGATTTGCACAGTCTACCTGAACGGTGGTCCAAATGTCCCTCAGAGTGTTGTTTCTGTTAGAAGACATCCTCCTCAGCCAGAAGCCAACTTCCAAACAAACTTTGGAATGCACGTGTGTACACTGGCAACTTCCTGTGATGTTTCTGGGCATTACAGCGGACGCGGCTGTGGCCATCTGTTTTGGCTCTGCTGGGTTGGGCTCCCAGAGTGTCTCCTACAAGAAAATCCAAATCAGGGATGAAAGGACCCAACCCACCCTAGCCCCCGTCTGTCTCCTGGTGTGTGTGGTCAACCGGATTGCCCGTCCAGCCACACCAAGCCAGATGGGAGCCCTGGAACCATCGCTGCTACATGAGCCCCAGGGCACAGGCTCCTCTGCTCAGTTTACCCACAAGGCCTGGGGCTGCTTGGCTGGACGTCTGCACACTGGGGTTGGTGGGCTTCTTGCAGGCTGACTACAGCATGGTACTTTGGTTTTCTTTCCACTCTATCCTCCCCTGGACCTTGATGTACCTACACATGAGCCTGCCAGTCAGATGGACAGTCCAGAGGTCCCTGGATGCATTTTGTGTTGGGAAAGTCTGTTTTCCCTCGTCTACTCTGTGGTTTCCCAGCAGGATTCTGCAGCCTCCATCTGCTTCCTCCCTGTCCGGAAGAGGCAAATTTCCCGGTGCGGAGAGTCGGCAAAGACCTGGCTTTCCAGCTACATTGTGGCTGGGGTGGCCTCCTTTGTTAGGTCAGCACCATCACCATCATCATCCCACTGGGGCCTCATGCAGTGCATGGCGCTCGGGGTGGGACCGAAACTCGGAGCTTCCGTTCGTGGGACGGGCTCTTTTTCGGGAGGTGCTGACTGTCTGTGGTGACACCAGCTGTCAAGGGGCCCAGCATTTCCTGGAGCCTGCACTCAGCAGATGGCTTCCACATCTTGTGAGGCCAAGAAGACCCAGGACTGGATGTGTAGATGCTTCTAGGGAAGTGAAAGTGTCCTTGAGGGTCAACTAGGGGAACACTCCGGGCAGCTGGCCCGGCCCTTCCTCTCCCTTCCCCACTTCTCAGAGCTCCTGACTACCTGAGATAGCGGATTCAACTCGGGTTCCTACAGTGTCACCCGAGGGTGTGTCCAGGGTTCTTTGAACTTCCTAGCTTTCTCTCAAGAAAGCTCATTGCAACAATATACTTGGGTGGGGCTGACGTTTTTTGCGTTACCGGGGATTGAACGCAGGGGCGTTCTACCTCCAAAGCTACACCCCCGGCCCTATTTTTTTATGCTTTATTTTTGAAACCGGGTCTCACGAAGTTGCGGAGGGCCTCACTAGGTAGAGAGAGAGAGAGAGGCAGGGAGAGAGAGAGAGAGAGAGAGAGAGAGCTGAGGCTGGCCGCGAACCCGGATCCTCCGGTCTCTGCCTCCCAAAGTACTGGGATTACAAGCGTGTGCCACCACACCCGGCCCCATGGTGTCATCTTGAACACACTTCAGTTGATTTTCTGAGAGTAAAAGCAAATCAGCCGCACATGTCAATACGGATGATCATTAGCCAAGGACAGGTGGTGGACACCTTACAGCTGATTGAGCGCATGTCAGGCTTGAGAGACAGGCTGAGGATGGCTCCCAGCTCAGTCTTGTGTTTCCCCAGCGAGCTTGTATCCTGTGCATCATCCTGTTGGCCCCAGATGCAGGGCAGAGAGGAACAGCATCTACAGAGGAAGAAACCGGAACTGCTTGCTTTCTTGCTCTAAGTAGATCAAGGGCCCCGGTGAAGCCCATGGCTGTCCACTGGAGGAGCAGCTAGGTCAACTGTGGGCTGGGGAGTCCAGGCCAGAGTTCTCTGTCTCCCCCTTAGTTGGTGGGTTTGGTGTGTAGAGTGGAGCCCTGTGCCCTAATCTGTGAAATGGGGTCACGAGGCTGGGCTCCTAGTAGAGGCCCAGGACCGGTTATTTCGCTGCTTCCCTCCACACTATCTTCTGATCTTTCTGTCCTGCAGCCCTGTCTTTGGTTCCTCTGTGACACTGTGCTGAGCTTGGAAGGCCCTTAGCAGGGACAGAGGCTGCTCTCTTCTGGGCTTGTTCCTCTAGGGGCTTCTGTGAAGCCTGGCAGCCCCTTCTAGTGTCACAATTTTGTTTTGTTTTGTTTGTGGTACTGGGGATTGAACCCAGGGGTGTTCTACCTCTGAGCTACACCCTCAGTCCTTTTTATTTTTTAAAAATTTTTTCATGGTACTGGGGATTGAACCCAGGAACATTCTACCTCCGAGCTACATCTCCAACGCTATTTTATTTTTTTGTTTTCAATCAGGGTCTTGCTAGGTTGCTGAAAGTGAGGCTGTCCTCAAACCCATGATCCTCCCGTCTCAACCTCCCAAGTATTGGGATTACAGGTGTATGCCACCATGCCCAACTCCTTTTTATTTTTTATTTTGAAACAGGGTCTTGCTAAGTTGCTCAAGGCCTTGCTAAATTGCTGAGGCTGGCCTCAAACCTGCGATCCTACTATCTCAGCCTCCCAAGTACTGGATTACAGGTGTGAACCATGCCTGGCTGTGGTTTAAAGCCACAGGGCTCTTGGGGAGCTGTGACTTCCCACAGGCAGTAGAGATGGGGGAGAGCACCAAGGTTCTGCAGCTTCTCTGTCTTGCCTGTCCTTGCTAGGCAGCGCGTCGGAGGCTTCTGGGCTCAGCTGATGTTCTCCGAGGAGGACTTGGAATGAACCCCAGGCACAGAGGAGTGAGGTCAGTGGTTTGCTCAGCAAGAAGGCCCGAGTTAGTGACGACCTGTCACAGCTCCAGGATCTCTGGCCGCAGTCCCTGGCTCCAGTCCCTTCCCCTCCGGTCCTCAGGGAGCTGGAAATCAGTGATGCAGATTTATTTACTGAGTGTCTCCTCTGTCAGAGTGGGCGGCCGGCGTTTATCCTCAGCCACCATGATGGCTTTCACATACTTGTTCATCTGCTGCTCACCATGTGCTCTGAGAGGTGTCTGAGTAGCTAAAGCCTGGAATGATCTAGTCAGTTCTTAGCAGGCTTGTGAGGGGTGGATTCGAAGCTGTCCACCTCTCTGTTGGGAGGCACGTTCTTTCCACTCCACCACACTGCCAGCGGGTGGGATACCAGGAGGGCATACAAAGAGTCATGTGGCTGTCCCAGCCCCCAGGAACACCAGAACAGCCAAATCTGTGGTGTGGACAGAGGGGGCTTTATGTGTGGACAGGGGGGGTTTTGTGGTGTTGTGTAAAACGGTCCGCCAAAGTCCCCAAGTGCACGTGCAAAGAGTCTCTTTGAAGCCTCTCTCTGTCTTAAAATCTCACTTGCATTTTGCATCTGACTGTATAATATAGCCTTGCCTATTTTAATTTTTATTATTATTATTATTTTTTTGTGTGTGGTACTGGGGATTGAACCCAGGGGCTTCTACCTCCGGGCTACACCCCCAGCCCTATTTTTTATTCTTTATTTTTTTATTTTTTATTTTTTTTGCGGTACCGGGGATTGAACCCAGGGGCGTTCTACCTCCGCGCTACACCCCCGGCCCTATTTTTTTTTTATACTTTATTTTGAAACCGGGTCTCAGGAAGTTGTGGAGGGCCTCACTAAGTAGCTGAGGCTGGCCATGAACCCTGATCCTCCGGTCTCCACCTCCCAAGTACTGGGATTACAAGCATGCGCCACCACGCCTGGCATTCTTTATTTTGAAACAGGGTCTCACTAAGTTGCAGAGGGCCTCACTAAGTAACTGAGGCTGGCTGCGAACCTGCAATATTCCTATCTCAGCCTCCCAAGTACTGGGATTAGAAGCATGCGCCACCACGCCTGGCTTAATTTATTATTATGATTATTATTATTATTGTTAGTAGTAGTAGTGCTGGGAATTTAACCCAGGGGCATTCTACCTCTGAGCTATACCCCCAGCCCTTTTTATTTTATCACTAAGTTGCTGAGAGTCTCCCTAAGTTGCTAAGAGTTTCCCTAAGTTGCTGAGGCTGGTCTTGAACCTCCAATCCTCCTGTTTTAGCCTCCCAAGTATTGGGATTATAGGTGTGCACCACCACACCTGGCACCTGTTTAATGTGTGTGTGTGTGTGTGTGTGTGTGTGTGTGTGTTACTGGGGATTGAACCCAAGGGCGTTCTAACTCTGAGCCATATCCCCAGCCCTATTTTATTTTGAAACAGGATCCTGCTAAATTGCTGAGGCTGGCTTCGAACCTGATATCCTCCTGTCTCAGCCTCCCAAGTACTGGGATTACAAGCGTGCGCCACCACGCCCGACACTGGCTGCCTGTTTTAATTTAAGATGGTGATTTAAGTTTCTTTCTCCTGTGTAAACTTGACCCTCAGGAGGTATTCTGGGTTTATTGTGAGGTGGCTTGGCCTCCCTCTGTCTCCCAGAGTTCTGGACATCCTGGGTGAAAGACGATAGTGGCAGTAGTGGTGAGGCACATTCGGTATTGAGGATGGAGACACAAACTGGGAAAAGGGAAGAGAGCCCATTTTGGCTAGAGAGGCAGGTTGCATGGAGGGGGCTCGAGTGGGGAGTGAAGGCTAGTTTGGGGCCATGTTCTGAGAGGCTGGAGACCAGATTGTCAGCCACAGGGTTTCTGCCCTTATCCTGGAGGCAGTGAGGGCCCCTGCTGGGTGAGTGTAGTTGGCCTTCTGTATCTGTGGGTTTTGCATCTGCAGATTCAACTCACTGTAGATCAAAAAATTTAAAAAACAGGCTGGAGCCAGGCATGGTAACACATACCTGTAATCTCAGTACTTAGGAGACTGAGACAGGAGGATCACAGGTTTGAGGCTAGCCTCAGAAATTTAGTGAGAGCCGGGCGTGGTGGCGCACATTTGTAATCCCAGTACTTGGGAGGCGGAGACCGGAGGATCAGGGTTCGCAGCCAGCCTCAGTGACTTAGTGAGGCCCTCCGCAACCTTGTGAGACCCTGTTTCAAAATAAAGTATAAAAAATAGGGCCAGGGGTGTAGCTTGGAGGTAGAACACCCCTGTGTTCAATCCCCGGTACCACACACACAAAAAAAAAAAAAAAAAAAAAAGAAATTTAGTGAGGTTCTCAACAACTTAGAGAGATCTTGTTTCAAAATAAAATAGGTTTAGGGGTATAGCTTGGAGGTAGAATATCCCTGGGTTCAATCCCTAGTACCATACATATATATACACACACACACACACACAAAATATATATATAATAAGATTGTATCTGTACTGAATATTGTCAGACTCTTTTCCTCATCATTATTCTCTAAACCACACAGTATAACAACTATTGACATAGCATTTACATTATATTAGGTATTCTAGAAATGGTTTAAAGTGTATGGTGGGAGGGTGGAGCTGGGTGGGGTGACCCATGCCTGTAGTCTCAGTTACTTGGGCAGCTGAGGCAGGAGGACCACAAGTTCAAG
The DNA here is from genome assembly GCA_004027185.1 of Glis glis. Lineage (NCBI taxonomy): Eukaryota > Metazoa > Chordata > Mammalia > Rodentia > Gliridae > Glis > Glis glis. The sequence continues at coordinate 7,134 of PVJS01049291.1, read as the reverse complement.
GCCAGCTTGGGCACCATAGCAAACCTCATCTCAAACTAAGTAAATAAGCTAAGCATGGCGTCACATGCCTGTAATCCCAGTACTTGGGAGGCTGAGACAGGAGGATCACAGATTCGAAGCCAGCCTCAACAATTTAGTGAGGTCCTCCGCAACTTACTGAGACCCTGTTTCCAAATAAAAAATAAAATAGGGCTGGGAGTGTAGCTCAGAGGTAAACCGCCCCTGGGTTCAATCCCCAGTACCACCCCCCAAAGTAAATAAACCAGGGGTGGTAGTAATGTAATCCCAGTACTTGGGAGGATGAGACAGGAGAATCACAGGTTTGAGGCCAGCCTCTGCAATTTAGTGAGGCCCTGTTTCAAAATAAAAAGGGCTAGGGGTGTAGCTTGGAGGTAGAATGTCCCTGGATTCAATACCCCCCAAAAAAGAAAAAAAAGTAAATAAGTACATAGGGGGCTGTGTATAGGGACTATGCCATTTTGTATAAGGGACTTGAGCATCCATGGAGTTGGTATTGAAGGACTGTATTGTGACTGCCCCTTGCTTAGCACACAGTCGATCCAGCCACCTATGAGAGGCCCACGAGGGTGTCCATGCCGGGGGGGATTCGGGAGCCTGCAGTCTAGCAGGAGAGATGAGAGCGAAGTGTGGGGTGCACACAAAAATGTAGAAATTCCAAGAAGTTCAAATTTATGGTGTCTGGGGGAAGGGGTGGAGTTGGGAGAATCCAGCCTGGGATACCACAAGTGAGTTCGAGAAGGACTGACTTGTGGATTCGGATGCAAGTCCACGTTGTTGGCTTGCAGGTGATGAAAAGAAAGGGAGGAGCCGGGCGTGGTGGTGCACACCTGTAGTCCTAGTACTTGGGAGGCTAAGACCAGAGGATCGCAGGTTCAAGGACAGCCTCAGCAATTTAGGTAGACTCTCTGCAACCTAGTGAGACCCTGTTTCAAAACAAAAAATAAAGAGGGTGGAGGCGGAATGCCCCTGGGTTCAATCCCCAGTACCACCCAAAAAAAAAAGTACTTTAGGAAGGAGGATCTGGGGAGTCAGGGAAGCTGGAGCCGCTGAGGGAAATGACCTGGCTGCCGGCAGAAAGGGAAGCGTTGGCCTGTTCAGAGGGTAGCTTGTGCCATGAAATCCAGAAACATTACAAAAAGACTACAGCTCATCCCAGGAACAGGCAAACTTTTGAACTTTTTGTTCAGGCCCCTGTGGGGCGGGCGGATGACTCAGTGCCCAGCCCCTCCTAGCCTCTGTTGGCGATGAGCAGGGCAGAGCCTGGAGCCGCCCTGCTCTGCAGCAGGCACACTTGCTGGGAGGTTCGGCTGTAGGAGGGGACGAGTGGATTTGGAACCGCTGAGGACATTTCCAGTATGCGAGTCTCCTGGGCTCTAGGCATCTGTCTTTTGTTTGTGGATGTATTTTACCATTGAAGAAACTACGAGATGGGCCTGGAGTGGGGCCCTAGGCTTGACCTTAAAAGGTCCAGTCTTTAGGATACCCAAAGAGGTGGATGAAATCTGACCAAGGAAATGTGTCCTGGGCTTTCTGGGACCTGTGGGGGGAGGGAGGGGCCCACTGATCCTGGCCACGAGGATGAGTTTAGCATACGAGGCTCCGCTGCTCTGCCAGCCTGGACCTGTGGCTGGGCTGGTAGCTGGGACAGGCTTGTGCTGGTCCTCTGAACCTTGGCCACCACCACCTCTCCCCACCTGCTGCTGAGCCTCTCAGAGCCCAGTCAAACCGGGAAGCCATCGGGCCTGGTGGCACTGTAATCCCAGTACTTGGTAGGCTGAGACAGGAGGATCACAGGTTTGAAGCCAGCCTTGGCAATTCAGCAAGACCCTATTTCAAAATAAAAAATAAAAAGGCTGGGGGTGTAGCTTGGAGTTAGAATGTCCCTGAGTCCAATCCCTAGCATCAAAACAAAACAAAACAAGCTGGGCATGGTGGCACACACTTGTAATCTCAGTACTTGGGAAGCTGAGACAGGAGGATCACAGGTTTGAAGCCAGCCTCAGCAACTTAGTGAGACCCTCCGCAACTTACTGAGACCCTGTTTCCAAATAAAAAATAAAATAGGGCTGGGGGTGTAGCTTAGAGGTAGAATGCCCCTTGGATTCAATCCACACAGCAACACACACACACACACCACACACACCACACACGCGGGGAAGCTGCTGCCACCAGGGGCCTGCACTGTGGGCGGGTGTGGGTGCTGCCTGGTGCAAAGGAGGCCGGCATAGTTGGGCTTCTGCCTGGAGCTCGGGTGACCTCTAGAATTGCCTTTCAGGCTTTATTCTCTCAGTGTTCCAGTTACCTGTGCCCTGTGACCTTGGGCACAAGCCAGGCACCCAATAAAGAAAGCGAACCTGCCAGCACACTCATGTCGCGTCAGCCTCCACAAGGCCCTGCTCGTCAGCGCCGGGAAGCCAGCCTGTGGCACATGAGAAGGCAGGAAGAGACTGGCTTATCCAGAGGAGCGGGCAGGTTGGAAGCCCTTCAGCCCTCTCCCCTGGCTTCCGGTGTGTCACCCCGCCCCACACACTTCCTTCAGGGCAGTGAGAGTAAAATGGCAGTTCCTGTTGAGTGAGGCATGAGTCAGCGAAGGAGAATTGGTGGCTGAGTTTTTATAACCTCCAGGCATGGCTATTAAATATTTAAATGACACTATGGTATTGATCGCCTCTCCTCCATTCCCTTGGAGAGAGTGGTTCCTGACTGGGATTCAGATAATAGCAGTGTCTTAGATTTAGACAAACTCCCAAAGAGCACAAAGGTGATAAAAACATCTCACCCATGATGATATTATCCCCTTTGCTACCAAGAATGGGAGCAAACCAGGTTCTGCCCATTTTGCTGAAGGAAGACATCCAGATAGGTTGTCCAGTGTGTCGGTGGACACGCAGAGGGCTGGGCCGGGACAGGGCATTCCGGCTTCCGCTTGGCGTTGGCGCTGCCTGCTTCCTCTGCTCATAGCTCCTTCCCCCATCCTCCTGCTCTTCACAATCCCCCTGTCACTCAACCATTCATTCTAACTGCCGGGGATATGGCATCAAGCAAAACAGACAGGCCCCTGCCCTCTGGAACTTAATGCTTGGAGAGGAGACATTTGACAAGAACCCAAATTGGCAGGGAAGGCCCCTCCAGGAGACCGCGCTCCCAGGCAGTGTCCAGGCCCGAGGCCCCTGAGCTGGGTGGGGCCAGAGCGGATCTGGACTAATTGTGGATTGGCCCTCACCGGCCACAGATCTGCCTTTCCTCCGAGGAGGACGAGGACGGTTATCAGGATAAATATACCCAGCTCACCATTCCTGGGGAGTTACTCACCGGGTAAAAGCACCCTGCACCCCGCTGCGGATTAGATTACCTCTGCTCTAACTGTTCGTGTGCTGTGGGCTGGGGGAGGAGATGTGGGGACTTGGGGCCAAGGAGGGGGGAGACCTGCCTTCCCACTCTACTATCCTCTCTTTCCTAATCTGGAAGTCTCACCAAAGGGGCTGTGATGAGACCATCCTGAATTGGTCGCGCTGTTTACACAGCTCCTTCCTTAGGAAGAGCCCCACTCACCACTTACTTCCCTGGCCTCCTGCAGCTCTACGGGGCCCAGCAGCTTCTGTGACACTCTAAGGCCACCAAGGCCGCCCAGGTGGTCAGCAGGGAGCCTGCACCCTCCCTTGCCCAGAGTTCTGAGCCCCACTGGACAGACAGGGTGTGAGGCCAGGCTCCTCCAGACCCCCTGGGGCGGGGACTTGCAGGGCTGGTGCTTTCTGTCTGGGATTCTGGGTCTTACAGGATATGGCAGGTAGGGACAGTGGCCCGGGGCTATTGAGAGGCCCTTAGCTGTGTAGCCTCTTGCTGCCTGTGCCAGGGACTTCAGGGGGTGTTCTCTGCTCCTTCCTGCCTGTCAGCTCCTAAGGCAGTGATGCCAGGCCCTGCCCGTAGCCCTGAAAGCTCAAGTGGAAAGAGGGCAGTGAAGAGCTTGTGCCTCCTGGGGGCCCCTCCTTGGCCAGGCCAAGGCATGGCGGGTGGACCTTGCTGTTGGCCCGAGGATGGTCTGGTCCCTCTTCTAGAACTGCCTGGGGCTGTGGTGGGAGGAGTCTGGGATGGGCGGGGTGGCAAGGCCCATGCAGGGCTGCTGCAAACCCTGGGAAGGGGGAGAAAGCTGCCTCAGTGCCGCCACCCTGTAGTCCCAGCCCTGAGTCCGCAGGTGGTGGTCTGGCAGGATGTGTCTCCATCCCTAAGGCTTTGTTTTGGCCAGAATGATGCCCTTCCTGCTGATCCAGGACTAGATTATAGCATCCCTGCCCTTGGGTGGGATAGGGTGGGAAGTATTTTCTCTTCCTTGGGCTGATCCGTTCTCTAGGAGGGAGCTCCTGTCTGCTTAACACCTCCCGCCTACTGCTCTGTTTCAGGCCCTGTGCTAAGTAGGTACTTTATGTCTGTTTTCTTCTTTAATCCTTTTTTTTGGTACTGCGGATTGCACCCAAGGGCGTTCTACTTCTGAGCTATACCCCCAGCCCTTTTTAGTATTTTTTTTTTAGGTACTGGGGGTGGAACCCTGGGGCCTTCTACCTCCAGGATATACCCCCAGCCCTATTTTATTTATTTTTTAATGGAAACAGGGTCTTGCTAAGTTTCTGAGAGCCTTACTAAGTTTCAGAGGCTGACTTTGAACCTGCGATCCTCCTGTCTCAACCTTCCAGGTACTGGGATTACAGGCATGTACCACCACTTCCGGCTTTTAGTTTTTATTTTGAAACAGGATTTCCCTGAGTTACCTGTGCTGGCCTCAAACATTCGATCCTCCTGTCTCAGCCTCACATCTAGCCTGGCTTCGTTTAATCTTAATCCTGTGAATAAAATAGTGGCATTCCCATGGGGCAGGCAAGAAAACCGAGGTACAAGAGCCGTGAACAGCCTATCCAAGCAATTTAGCCACTGAGCAGGGTGCATGGCTCAGAATCCCTCTGTGTGCAAGATGTACTGAGTGTCCTCAGAGCCTGGGAGGAGAGAACGGAGTCCCTCTTCACACACACGTTTGAGCCGCCCTGGGGAGACCTTTACCTCATCTCTCTTGGCGCTTTTCCAGCTCCAGTCCTCTGGTCTTGACGGATGCCGTGGGCAGGCCTGGGTAGAGGAAGCCCAGCTTGTGAAAGAGCCCTGACTTGGTTCTTTGCTCTATTTGGGGGTGGGGTAGAAAGGTTTCATTGATCTCTTCTCTTTTATTGTCTTCTCTTCTCTCATGCTGGGAATGGAACCCAGAGCGTCCTGCATGCTAAGCATGAGCTCTACCACTGAGCTCCACTCCCAGTCCCATGTAGTGCTACGAGTGGGTCAGCCCGGGTTCCTAGATGGTGGTCTGGGGGACATCCCCCATGTTGGGGATGTGAGGGGACCCCTGGTCCCCCCCACCCTGTGCCTGTGGGCTTGTATAGGAACTTGAGGCACGCAGCAGTGGCTTTTGGCTAGGAATGCTGGCAGACTGGCCCCTCGAGTTCCCTCCTTAGGCTCCTTCAGCAGCTGGGACCAGGGATGGCTGCATCTGGTACTAGGGATTGAACCCAGGGTCCTTCTACCTCTGAGCTACACATCTAGCCCTTTTTATTCTTTATTTTGAAACAGGATCTCACTAAGTTGCTGAGGCTGGCTTTGAACCTGCGATCCTCCTGTCTCAACCTTCCAAGTACTGGTGTGCCACCACGCCATGCTAATCTTAATCCCCTCAGTGCTGCAGACCTGTAGGCTTCCATGCAGATCCAAAGGATTGCAGTTGGTCAGGGAAGGGCTCTTCCTCTTGGCCTGGCCCCCTACGCACTGTGCCCATCCAACCACTCGCTCTGAGGCAGCCTGCTGGCCCAAAGCCACTGCTGCTCCGAGCTATTGCTGGGACCAGGCACAGCCACAAGGTGGACTTGGGGTACCTGTGGGCGCTGCTTTTGCAGAGAGCTCTGCAAGTGTGGGAGTGTCCCTCTGAGTCTGTAGAGCCCTGTGACCTGTATGCCACCTTTGGGTTGTACCTCCAAATAATGTTCCTGGCATGGCCCGAGTCTTGGCACCCTGGCCACCTTGTTCTCTTCTTAGTAGCCTGTTCTGTGCCGCCAGCTCAGCCAACCTCTTTCGGGATTGAAACTTCCCTGCGCCTGTGGCAGGGGGCTTCCATGATTGCAAAAGGGGTTACCTTTGGTTACTCCCAGTGGCAGGAAGCGGATGGGCCAACGGCGCCCTCTGGTGGTCAGTAGCAGATGGTCTGCACTTTTTCCTTGCCAGGGCATATATCTCTGTTGCCTCTGGCCCTGGCTTTGCACACAGCCTGCCCTCCATACACACAGCTTGCCTGGTCTCACCCAGTGACCTTGGCTTTCCATCTTTGAATGCAAGTGCCAGGGCCTGTGTCTGCTGCCCCAGAGAGGCAAAAAGACTGCAGAATCCAGAGTGGTTTCCTCCAAAAAGAGGATGAAAACCCCAGAGAGCTTCCTCCCACAGGTGACCTGAGGTCAGGATGGTCTCAGGCTGGACCCAGAAACTTAGTAGAGTGATTTTGAGGAGCTTTAAGGCCTCCTGTAGCCTAAATGGGGACCCCCAACTGCTTCCAGGCAGGGTATCTGGAACCTGTCCTTCCAGCATGTGGAAAGGGAGGGTGTGTTCCTGGTTCTGCAGAGTTCCAGTGGTCTTTGAGTAGGAAACAGCTTGATACCTTTCTTGGGGTACAAATAGAAGGAATTTCTGAGCCTGCCTTTTGGCTATTTAGAGCTGAGCAAAAGATTGTAGTCGGGCCGGGCGTGGTGGCGCACGCTTGTAATCCCAGTACTTTGGGAGGCGGAGACCGGAGGATCCGAGTTCGCGGCCAGCCTCATCGCGCATGCGCGGGCGCGCGTGATTTATCTCTCCTCACTCTCTCTCTCTCCCTCTCTCTCTCTCTCTCTCTCTCCCTCTCTCTCTCTCTCTCTCTCCCTAGTGAGGCCCTCTGCAACTTCGTGAGACCCGGTTTCAAAAATAAAGCCTAAAAAAATAGGGCCGGGGGCGTAGTGCGGAGGTAGAACGCCCCTGCGTTCAATCCCCGGTACTGAAAAAAAAAAAAAAAAAAAAAGATTGTAGTCGGGTGTGGTGGTGCACGCCTGTAGTCCAAGC
>PVJS01049290.1:0-14714 GCA_004027185.1 Glis glis | reverse complement strand
TGAAACTGGGTCTCACGAAGTTGCGGAGGGCCTCACTAAGTAGAGAGAGAGAGAGAGAGAGAGAGAGAGAGAGCGCTGAGGCTGGCTGTGAACCTAGATCCTCTGGTCTCCACCTCCCAAAGTACTGGGATTACAAGCGTGCGCCACCACGCCCGGCTCTGTTTTGTATTTCATTTTTGTTGCTTTTCCTCTCAACTTTGCCAATTTAATATTTTCATCTTTCAGTCTATGTAATAATAACATGGTACTAAAACTCAGAACTATACAAATAAGGATCATTCAGAGATCTCTCATTCCTCCATTCCTTGTACCCATTCCCAACCCCTCTCTTTTCCATTCTATTTCCACCCACCTCTGTAGATAACTAATCTCATAAGTGTCTGGTTTATCCTTCCCATGTTTGTTTTGTACACATAAGCAGATATATGTATACTGAAGAGGAATTCCTACATGTTTTCTTCTAGTACCTATATTGTTTCAATTCTTTACATCAGATATCTGTTCTACTTGGAATTTATTCTTTTGGATGATGTGAAGTATGGAGCTACCCAATTGTACCAGAGCTGTTTATTGAAAAGCCCATCTTTGTCCCAGTGATTCGAAATGCTACTTTTAATATAACTTGTCTAAGTCTATTAAGAAGCTTGTTGGTATTTTTCTTGGGATTGCATTAAATTATAAATGAACTTTGGGGACACTGATCTTTCCCTTATGTTAAGTCATTCTAAGAACAATGTATTTCCATTTACTTAAGTCTACTCTTGAATCTTTGAGGTATGTTTAAAAGTTTTCCTCATATAGATTCTTGCACATTTCCTTTAAGTTTATTCCTAAGAATTTTATCTTTTTTAATATTACAAAGGGGTTTTTCTCTACCATTATGTTTTCCAATTGGTTGTTATTTGCATATAGGAAGGCTAATGACTTCTTTGCATTAATTTTATATACTGCTACCTTACTTAATTCTTTCATTATTTGACTTAGTTTTATCCTTATAGTAGCATTGCCTAATAGAACCTTCTTTTTTGTGTGTAGTACTAGATATTGAACCAGCAGTGTTCTACCTCTGAGCTACACCCCCAGCTTTTTTTTTCTGAAACAAGGTTTGCTAAGTTACTGCTACTGCATGATGGCCTCAGACCTAAGATCCTCCTGTCTCAACCTCCCAAGTATTGGGATTATAGCTGTGCACCACCAAGCTTGGCAGAACCTTCTTTGACAATGGAAATATTCTATACTTGCTCTGTATAGAATATACCTACTTAAATTTAAGTTAAATTTTAAATGTATAGAATGTAGCTATTTGAATTTAAATTAAAACTTAAAATGAACTAGTTAGTTCCTTAGTTATATTAGCTGTTTCAGGTATACCACATATAGCTAGGGGCTAAGATATTGGGTAGCACACTCTCTAGTTTTCCATGGATAATATATGTCATCTACAAGGAAAGATAGTTTTATTTTTTTTCTAATTCTTACACTTCTAACTTATTTCTCACATTTAATTGCATTAACCTTCAGTAAAATATTGAATAGTAGTAGAATAGTGCACATATTGCCTTATTCCTGATCTTAGTGAAAATGTTTTACATGTTTCTTTTTCATGTGCGTGTGTGTGTGTGTGTGTGTGTGTGTGTGTATGTGTGTATTTTACTGGGGACTGATCCCAGGGGCATTCTAATACCAAGCTATACTCCCAACCCTTTTTTACGTTTTATTTTGAAACAGGGTCTCACTAAATTGCTAAGGGCCTTGCTAAGTTGCTGAGGCTGACCTCGAACCTTTGATCCTCCTGTCCCAGCCTCCCAAGTACTGGGATTACAGGTGTGGGCCACCATGCCTGGCCACATATTTCTTTCTTTTTTTTGTGTGGTACCGGGAATTGAACCCAGGGGCATTCTACCTACCTCTGGGCTACACCCCCAGCCCTATTTTTTAATTATTTAGTTTGAAACAGGGTCTCACTAAGTTGCAGAGGGCCTCACTAAGTAGCTTAGGCTGGCTGCGAACCCAGATCCTCCTGTCTCAGCCTCGCAAGTACTGGGATTACAAGTGTGCGCCACCATGTCTGGCTCTGGCCACATATAATATAGTAAATAAATAATATATATATATATATATAATAGTAAGTAAAATAGCAGGCTGGCTTTAGAGCTATCTTCTATTTATCTTTTATCACCTTAAGAAAATATCTATCAGCCAGGCATCTGATTCCAGTTTTGATCTTTCTGCTTAGAGGTCTTGAGTGCTGTTATTTATTTATTTATTTATTTATTTATTTATTTTAGTATTAGTTTACTTTGGATTGATAATTCTAGAACAGTTTTCCCAGGTGCTTTTTGGCCCTTTTCAGTATGTTCATTTAGGTCTTTTCTTCTTTCTAGGAAGTTTCTTGGATTATAGTTTTAGGTATTAGTCCTGTTCAGTTGTTTTGTTTTATCTCTGGTTACACATATTTGTTTTCTTCTTTGGCTTTCTTCTATTTCAGCTACTTCTTTATTTTCATTCTCTTCATTATTTTTCTGCCTTTATCCAGTGCTGTTTATTGCAATCTTATTTGGCTCTACTCTCCCTTGGTGACTTTCTAATTCAGTCTTTGATGTCTTTGATTCTGAGATTATTTTAACTTTTCTGTCATTTCTTTCCTAAGTTAGACCAACTCCTTTAGTTTCTGCCTTTTAATTATTCATTTCTGCTTTTAACTTTTGAATTTCTTGTTCAAGATAGTTTCTTTTTGTGCTCCAAATGCTTTTTTGGGGATACTTAATTCAGTCTTGAGTGCTGTGTTACAATTTTCTTTTTCATGTTTCTTTTGGGGGAGGGAGTTTATCACTTGAGTGGGTTTCATTTTCTATTCTTAAAACAATTTGTATAGATTTAGTCTATTTTCACCTATTTATTTTGCAGCTTTGTGGCGGCCTATAGGAATTCTAGGATGATGCTCCTGTCAGTGCAGCAAAGCATAGTTCCTTTAATGTTTTGTTTTTATGGTAGAGAGAAGAGGTTGTGTCTTTTTTTATTTTATTTTTTTGCTTTCCTTTTGTCTTGCAAGTCTCTACATTTCCCCCGTTTGTCCTTTTGCCCATTTCCCCCTTTACCATCCAATCTCTAAAGGACTCCTCTACCTTACTTTCTACCTTGTCAAAAGCAATGCCTTTTTGCGACTGCTACTTTGAATCACGTGCCTTTGGAAGTATGTGCTCTGATCTACTTCCACTCTTCCAGGGTGTGTGTGTGTGTGTGTGTGTGTGTTACTGGGGATTGAAACCAAGGGCGTTCTACCTCTGAGATACACCCCCAGTTCTGTTTATTGTTTATTTTGAAACAGGGTCTCACTAAGTTGTGGAGGGCCTCAATAAGTTGCTGAGGCTGACTTTGAACCTGTGATTCTCCTGTCTCAGCCTCCCAAGTATTGAGATTATAAGCGTGCGCCACCACGCCAGGGCCTTCCAGTATTTTTGCACTTAGGTAGATTTTCTCTTTCTGATGATAATTTCAGATTGATTACAGGCCACTACTAGTTCCTTTCGTCTCTTTCACAGTCCCTCCCACCCCCGTATTGCCTTTGCTGCTCATCAGTGTATTGATAGATGCAGCTAAGAGATAGTTTGCTGGAATTTAGGGTTTATTTTTATACTTATAAGTAACTTGGTATTTGGGTATCCTCTGCCTTTTTATTTATGTTATAGGCATTGGTTTTATGTGCTTGTTATTCTATGATATTTTTGGAGGGTGGATTGGAGCATTCAGTTTATGCATCTGCCTTTGCCTCATATATATGCATGCATGTATGTATGTATTTACATATTATGTGTATATTCCAATTTCTCCTATCAGAATGTAATTCCCTTAAGGGGAGCAATTCAGTTTCACTCATCTTTCAATAATCCCAGGGCCTTTTTCTTATTAACCATTAAGACAAGTTGGAGTATAACATGTTACTCTGTTAATAGACTATCCCTTTCTCAAGGCTGCAGACATCTAAAGGATTATAACATGAAGTTAAAACTCACATTGCTATGCAACTAATTCTCATGCAAGCTAGATATCCAGTACTCAGAATTATTTATTACTTTAGAAGCTGAATATATAGAAATTGCCTTCTTGCCCATGAGTGAAAGAATGTGTCATAAAATGATGCCATTCGATTTAGAAGAAAGGCTGATGGTTCCCAAGTGAATATAGCATTCTTGTTATTGTTCTCATCACTTGACTATTATATGAAGTGACAGATGTCAGGAATCTTTTGTTACAATATGAAGAGACAAATAGCAGTGCTTCATTATGCTACCATATTAAATGTTGATTGGGAAGGTCAAAAGTACTATAGTGAATACTTAATGTACTAATGAAATCTTAGAGGAAATGATGTTATATTCACTGATACCAATTTCATACTGAAATATTCTTGATAATTGTTCTGTCTGGTTCATGCAGCAAGTGAAATTTTTACAACTTTCCCATGATAACTGCCATTTTATTAGAGATCAATACTTTTGTCAATTCATGATTTGGAAATAGAGGAAAGTGCTGGATATGGATATACAGTATCAAACCTAAGAATATTCATAAAGATTCATGTATAGTGTTGAGGGCTAAGTTGTCAGCCCCTCAATTCATATGCTGAAGTCCTGACCCTAAGGATCCCAGAATATGATTGTATTTGGAGAGCTTATTCTTTCAACTGGAAATATAACATACATAGATTATTTTAATATCAGTTGAAGTAAGCAAGGGGATGTTCAAAAATTTAACAGCCACTGGACAGAGCATGCTCCACATGAAGTTGAGCAGGCATGCAGCATACGCAGAGGTGTGGGATGCAGGGGATTCTCTAAGCTGGGGCATTGGGCAAGTCGCCGCACCTCTCCAGAGCTTCAGCTTCCTCACATGTAGGATAGGCATGACAGTAACTGCTTCACCTAGTTTCTTTGAACACTTGGATTATTTGACCGGCTTTATGCCAGTGTAATTACTAAATAGTTAATATATATATATTTTTTTGCGGTACCGGGGATTGAAGGCAGGGGCATTCTACCTCCGTGCTACACCCCTGGCCCTATTTTTTATACTTTATTTTGAAACCGGGTCTCACGAAGTTGCGGAGGGCCTCACTAAGGAGAGAGAGAGAGAGAAAGAGAGAGACAGGGAGAGAGAGAGCTGAGGCTGGCTGCAAACCTGGATCCTCCAGTCTCTGCCTCCCAAAGTACTGGGATTATAGTTAATATAAACATTGAAAGTGCCTAAAATAAATAGGCCTTTTTGAATTATTCTTTTCATAACAGACTTAGTAGATATTCCCTTTATTGAATTATCATCAGTGACACTGTTGTAACAGAAGATACCTAAAAAGACAGTTTAACATTAGTACTTCTGGTTAACTAGATCTCTATCTCCTCTTTTTCCACCTTCTTTATGTTTCTATCTATATCCACAGTCTTCTATGCGTTTCTCTCTATGACTTCAGCTTCTCAAATATTCAAGTGTCTGCAACCTTTTAAGCATTGTAATGAAAAGGTTAAAAACTATTTGAATATTTTCTTGAAGGGAAATTTAGGGATCTTTCTCATGAATGTGAAAAAAACATTGTTTCAATCATAATTCTGTTTTGTAACTAAAAACAATGACTTATTATCAGAAGGCATTTTTTAAAAAATTTATTGGTGCATTGTAATCATACATCTTGTTGAAGTTCAGGGTGATAGAGGCATACACACCCACACAGTATTCATTGAGCCCTCCCCCAGTTCCCACCCCATTCCCTCCTTCTCCCCTCCTTCCTGTGCTCAGCACAGTGGTTGACTTTGATAAGTTTGTGTATGTACATCATGTCCATTGAGGCGTTTCCCTCTTCAAGTCTTCCTTCCCCCTCCCATTTCCCTCAGTTAAGTCCCTACCTTCACTCCATTAAGGTTTTTCCTCCTTTGTCTGGAGTCCCTCCTAGTCCCAATTTCTCCCTAGCTTCTGCACATGAGGGAGAACATCTAATCGTTCACTTTTTGTGACTGACTAATCTCACTTAGCATAATGTTCTCCAGTTCCATCCATTTCCCCACAAATGACATAATTTTCTTCTTCTTTATGGCTAAGTAGAATTCCATTATATATATATATATATATATATATATATATATATATCCCATAGTTTTGTAATCCATTTATCTGTTGACAGACATCTCAGCTGGTACCATAGTAATGCATGCATATCTATGTTTATAGAAGGCATCTTTAAATTATTTAGAACCCTTTAGTTTCTAAGAACCCCTACTATCAATATGCTCTAAAAAAGAACTCTAGTGAATAGCAATAATAAACATGTATTAAGGTAGATTATTACTTGTTCTGGAACACCAAAAGAGAGAAATGGGAAAATGAAAAAAAAATGTAAAAAGAAGAGGAGAACAGGAACAACAACAACAAACAATGTTAAAACTGATTATTGGGATGCAGTATTATTAACTTTTTACATTTTTAATAAAGTTTTCCGTCACCTAAATATCTAGCAATCACTGATAATCATTGTCTGGTCCCATTATTTCATTAGGGATTACAAAATGGTGATATTATATTCTCTCTTCTTTTTCTTCTTTCCTTCTTCCACTTATAATTCTTCTGTAAAGAAAACTTTTCTTTCCTATTTAGTTACTCTGAAGATAGGTTACTACAGGAAAGACAGGACAAGAGCTTAATTCCCTTTATGTCTAGCCACTATCTTTGAATTTTTTATTTTAATGAAAAAATTGTATTAAAATTTTTATTTTAAATTTTTATAGAAGCTTAGTATCTTTTCAAATCTGCTTTGATTTTGCTTGTATTTTCAAGTCTGTTTTATATTTCTTTCAATATATTATAGTTTGTTTTTTTTAATGTTCTACTTGATAATCTCATTGTTTGAAGTCTTAGCCAGTCTAACTATGCCACTTATTTCTCCTGGCTGTCAATCAGAATATTTTATTTCCTTGTGAACTGTGAGCTGTTTTTTGTTTGTTTGTTGTTGGTACTTTAAAGTTTGGGAATTATTTGGGGTGTTATATGAAGAAAGGTACCCAATGGGGGAGTGTAATCTGCTTTTGTCAGATTCCTATAGGTGCAGCAGCTGGACTTCTTCAAAAAATGGTGTCTCCTCTTGAAATATTTTAGACCACCCATTTAGTGTGGATTCAGGTTTCAAATTATGGTTTGTGGTTGAAAATAATCAAGGAAGAATTTCCCTCTTCTTCTACTTAGCTCTAAGTGTTGAGATAGGGAATGTTTCTGGGGTAGTAGGTAGGAAGGTTTATAACCATTTCATCCCATTTTCAGGGTATAGCCCTTGGGATCCCAAATTTATGGATAGGTGTCTAGAACTCTCTAACTTTGGTGGCTCCTTGGACTCTCTTCTGCTTCCCAACCTTGAAGACCATATAAACCAAAGCTCAAGTTCATCAGGTTCAGTAAATGCCCTCAGAACATAATGGCCAGTGTGGGCATTCTGTTTACCTCTCTGGGTTCCCGTCTTTACTCTTTTTTAATTTTATTTTGTCTTTATATAGTCCTGGCCTTTTTTTTTTTTTTTTTGCAGTACTGGGGATTGAACCCAGGGGCATGCTACCTCCGAGTTATACCCCCAGCCTTATTTTTTATTCTTTATTTTGAAACAGGGTCTCACTAACTTGTGGAGGGCCTCACTAAGTAGCTGAGGCTAGCCATGAACCCAGATCCTCCGGTCTCAGCCTCCCAAGTACTGGAATTACAAGTGTGCGCCACCACGCCTGGCTTATATAGTCCTGGATTTTTAAAGCAGGTCAGAAATGCATTTGAGAAGATTTTTCAAATATATTTCATCCAGCATTTAAAGTTCATCATTCTATCAGCAATACAAATGCCTTTATTGTGTGGTTTTCTTTAACTGTGCTTCACTCTTTAATGTCTAATTACATATTATCTTATAATTTTTCCAGTTATTTTATGCTTGTCAGTTATGTATATGTTAGTCTTTAAAAGTACAATGATAATTTATTCTATTATTCTGTTTCATTTCAGCCTGCATGGCACATAGTTACTACTTAGTAGAATTTTCACTTATCAATATAAAATAAGTGAACTTTTCATTAACATTATTTCAGAGTTCATAATTCCTTACTGGTATGAAATAGTAAAAACTCTTTTTCTGAAGTACTTAACTAATTAGAGAAATTTGACTGATATTCAGGAATTGTTAGTTAAATATCTATGTAGTATACATACATATATGGGAATTTTATTTCTCTGTATTTTATTAAGTAAGCACAAAATGCTCTAAATTTTTTTCTTTTTCCTTTGAGATGTGAATTTTAGTCAGTAGGGACAGACTGTTCTTCTATAGGTTCTTTAGCTGATAGGAAGCAGATGTGGCACTGGGAGGAGACTACCAGGGGAAGAACAAATGTATGAGTAATCTGGAAAAAGATTAAAGTCGAATTATGAGTTAAATGTCAGCCTTTGGACCAAAACTTTTCCATTCTTGGTACTCTGAAGAGATGAGAAGCTGAGTGTTCTTAACAAAAAGAAAAAAAAGAGACTCTTCTTAAGAGCCAGTCCTCCGCTATACTTACTGTTCTGTTTCCAGCTTTCTTTTTCAAAACAGTCTGAGTCAGTCTGAGTTTGATTTTCTTTGGTTGGGAGGAGTATAACCCTTCATTAGCCTGTATTTGTACTTAAGAGTATTGTTTTATTTGGTTAAAATCACATGTGTTTTGTCAGTGTGCTTCTAGGAATGTCTGGCATGTTCATTGATCAAATGCATTACAGATGGACATGAAATTTTGTGAGGAATCTTCGGGACCAAATACAAATTTATTGGTACTTTGATAAAACTGTCCAAAGCATAAAGACTAGTCAGGGCGTTAGCAGCAGCTGATCTGGGAGCTGGTTGCGAGGATGGCACCTGCTGAGGATGGCCGTGCTTTTCCAATCCTGATGTCCTTCTCCTTGTGCTTGAATTGCAGACATAGACCATAGGGCTTCTACAGGCCTTTTAGATCTCTGAAGTGCTTCAGAGATTTTGTTTCCTGAGCATATTATTTTTTCTATACATACAAGCATGCTTTATATTTGCATTCAGTGAAGATACTATTTAGTTTTATGTGTCACACCATTCATTATTAGACTAATTTGATTGGTAATTATTAGACCAAGTTTATTCCCCAAAGGAATACCTGAAAGATAGGGTTACGAGCAGTTACAATAACCTGCCAGATGTGCTGGCACATGCCTATAATCCCAGTACTTGGGAGGCTGAGACAGGAGGATCAGAGGTTTGAGGCCAGCCTCAGCAATTTAGCGAGACCCTCCACAACTTCATGAGACTCTGTCTCAAAATAAAAACTAAACAAAGGTGGGGGTGTAGCTCAGAAGAAGAATGCCCCTTGATCCAATCCCTAATACCAAAAAAATAAAAAATAAAAAACTATACTTAACAATAAAAAAAGTCATAGGGTCTCTGTGATCTAGCCTGTAAATAAATAGTAAATAATAAAATTATGATTTGCCTATAATAAAATGAAGTTATCCAACTTTTCTATGCTTCTGGGCACATTGTTTCCATTTTTCAATCCATCTACCTGATTAGTGATATATATCAGGTTATAATGATTTGTGAGTATCATATCATCTTTTAAATAATAATTTTAAGAATAGCATAAAAATGTATGTATTAATTTTTATCAAGGATAAGCCTTTTGGAGTTATTTTAATTCATCATATTATTTCATTCATTCATCAAATCCTTGCTGCACATCTACTGAATGCTAGGTTATGTGTTGGGTTAGTGGTCATCAAGAGGCTTACAGCTTAATTCCATTAAGTTTTGTTGGACCATTGAGGGACAATAATCTTCAACATAGACCGTCTTCTGGCTTTGTTGCCTCTGCTTCACACATTAGTTAATATCTTAAGATTGAAATCAGTGGTCCCGTCCTATGGTAGTTGAAGGAAAACTTAGGGAAAGCCTTTTTGAAACAAGTCCTACTAACCACTGGCCACCAATGCAACAGTGTCCAGATAAAGGAGATGAAAAGGTGATATGTTAAACATGTATTTTTATAATTGAGATTCAATTTTCTCTGAAGCATTTTAAGATAAAATTTACATGTACTGATGTAAAATTTTAAGTACTAATTAATGCTAATGTACTAATTTTAAGCATAGAGTTCAACAAATTTTGACAAAGTATGTACCCTTATAAACACACTGCAGTCATCCACCTTAGAATCCTGGTGAATCCTAGAGGTTATTCTAGAGTCTTTGTATCTCATCCAAATGGTCTCTAATTTCTGTCCATTCCATACTCTAAACTTCCATAGAACCTGTCCCTCTTTATTCTCACAGCTACTACCATAGTTTCTGATATGTTAGGCCCTTACTATTTCTCACCTCTATTACTGCAACCTAATTTATAGCCAGATTTTGACTCACCTCTTTCCTTTTCTTCATACCTTCCATAATGTTACTAAACTGTGGTTTTTCTAAAATGCAATTGGGATCACATTAGTCCTCCTTGCTTAAAATTCCTTGATGACTTTTCACAGATCCTGTTCTGAATCATTGGTTCTGAGAAAGGGATTGGTGTGGAGTAGCAACTGACATAATTATATTATCATTTATCAGATAGGAAATATACATAGGGTCGCAGATTTGTGGAGGGAAGGTGATGAATTAGTTCATTTTAACAATGTGGAAGAAATAAAATTTTGCCTTGTGTTTCAGTTTTGAAATTATCAGAAGTATCTTAGAGAGAGAGAGAGAGAGAGAGAGAGAAAGTGTGTGTGTTTGTGTGTGTGTGTGTGTGTGTGTGTGTGTGTGTGTGTGTGCACATGTGTGGTGCTGGGGATTTAACCCGGGGGCATTCTACCTCCAAGCTATACCCTTAGCCCTATCTTACTTATTTATTTTTTTTTAGAAACAGGGTCTCACTAAGTTGCTGAGGGCCTCACTACGTTGCTGAGGCTGGCTATGAACCTGCAATCCTTCTGTCTCAGCCTCCCAAGTACTGGGATTACAGGTGTGCACTACCACACCTGCAGAGTATTTTTATTTGATTCAAGACTTATGTAAACAACTGTAGTAGGGGAAGAGAAAGCATCTTTTAAATAGCTATCTCAAATTCCAGAAACTTCTGAGATTTTTATATTGATGAGAGAAATGGAGTTTTTTAATGCTAGGTGGGAAAAATCATAATGTATGTTCAAATTTACTTATACTTGAAAGGATTATTATGTTTAAATTTACAAACTATAATTTTCACTTACACATACCAACTTGGGTTTAAACTGTTTTCCTATAATTATCCAAACATGTCTCAAACAGGGTGATGGGCATGCAAATTATGACCTCACCTTTTAGATTAGTAAAGATGAACTCTGAGATAAAATAATTAACAGCAGGGTATCATTTTGCCATGAGTGTGCTGAAAACATAGAAGAAATATTTAAATATGACAATAAAAACAGTGAACTTTATTTTTGCAGTAAAACTTCCTCCACCTTAATTGCCACCACCTAGGTTATTTTCTATACCATAAATATCGTATGTCTTCTAGGTTTTCTTAATGCAAGGAGAAGAAATTGTTTTTATGTAAAGCCTGAATAAATAAAGTATTTTAGGCTTAAGTATTTATATTATTTGAGTCACTGACTTCTAATATAAATAAGTTTACCAAACTTCTCTGGGGATTTATTTAGAAAAGTGATTGTTCCCTTCTTTAAAAATGAAAATCCCAGTCAGAATCCCAGCAAGTTATTTTATAGATACCAACAAATGGATTCTACAGTTTATACGGAAAGACCAAGACCTAGAATGGTGAGTGACACGATACTGAAGCAGAACAAAGTTGGAAGATTTACACTAACCGATTTCAAGACTGTTTTATATGGTTAGATAAAATGATAAAACTACCGTTTCACTAGTCACACAGTTTATTTGGCCTACAAAATGATTTTCTCTTTTTATTCACAATGTTCAAAAAGTGGGAGAATAACAAGAACAAATTTCACAGGGAAACATTTGATAGATGAGGTATGTTAACCACATAGTGAGTGAATTCCAATTTGATTGAGAGTCCATTTATTGCATTGTAGTTTATCAGTGAGTATGGAAGCAGGCCCTTGTAGACGTCAGTCAAGTCTAACAAGTTGACTTTCTGTGAGAGGCTGTCAGGGAAGAATGGTCGGCGACACAGCAGATACCTGCGCTTTCCCTCGAGGTTCCTCAGCACTAGCAAGTGCTACTGTTGTTGTTGGGTGAGGCTTTGAAGAATAGTTCAAAGGCTGACAGAGAATAGATATAGAGTTTATATAGACAGAGAGTTTAAGCCATAGCTTAAACTCTCAACATGTCTGTCAAAGTTGTGGATTTACATGTCTTTTGGAGTTGAGTGTCAAAGCCAGTCACTCACAAATGTGATATGATAAACTGTGATGTAATATTCTCATGGGGAAGGTAATTACACTCCATTTTCTTATCACAGTAAAACATGTCATTCAATAGTAAACTATGTGAGTATTTGGAGTAATTTCAAAGCTACATTACAGTAATCAAGGCAGCATGGAACTGATAAAAGAATAGATATGTTTATCAATGGAACCAAGTAGAAGGCCCAGAAGTAGACCTATACAAATATAGTCAGGTGATCTTTGGCAAAAAAGAAAAATCAATTCAATGAAGAAAGGATAGTCTTTTCAACAAATAGCCCCAGAACAATTGTATGTCCATATGGAAAAAATGAATATAGATATAGGTCTTACACCTTTCATGAAATTAACTCAAAATGGATCATAGGCCTAAATGTAAAACACAATTTATAAAAATCCTGGAAGAAAACTTAGGAGAAAATCTAGGCAACCTTGGATTTGGCAATGATTTTTTAGATACAAGACAAAAGTTTGATTCATAAAAAAAGAAAACTGATGAGTTACACATCGTTAACTTCTGCCCTATGAAAGACAGTGCTAAGAAAATGAAAAGGCAAGCCACAGTCTGGGATAAATTTCTGCAAAACATATATCTGATAAAAGACTTATAGCTATCATATAAAGAAACTTAAAAGTCAACAATAAGAAAATAAGTAATTCAGTTAAAATGGGCAGAAGAGCTGAAAACACAAAGAAGATCTAGAGATGGAAAATATGCATATGAAAAATGCCCAGTGTCCTTTGTCATGATGGGGATTGCATATTAAAATGAGGTACCACTACACACCTATTCGAAGGGCATTCTAAACTGACAAATACCAAATGCCGGTGAGGATAGGGAGCTGATAGGAATGCAAGAAGGTATGTCAGTTTATCAACAGTTTGGCAGTTTCTTACATAGCTAAAATAAACATAGTCTTACTATATGACCCAGCAGTTGTGCTCTTGGGTACTTATCCAACTGAGTTATAAACATGTCCACACCAAAAGCTGCAGATGAATATTTATAGCCACTTTATTCATTATTACCAAAACTGGAAGCAACCACGCTATCCTTAATAAATGAATAAACTATGATACATTCATATAATGGAATATTACTCAATGATAAAAAGAAATGAACTATGAGTCAATGAAAAGACATAGATGAATGTATGTTAAATGCATATTACTAAAGAAAATAAGTCATTCTGGAAGGGCTAAATACTAGTGGTGTATCATTCCAATTACATAACATTCTGGAAATTGCAGAAATTGCAAAACTATAGAGACAGTAAAAAGATCAATGATTGCCAGGAATTTGGGAGAAAGAAGGGAGGACTGAATGGGTAAGCCACAGGGGATTTTTAGGGCTGTGAAAACTATTCTCTATGACACTTGACTGGCGGGTACATGACATTATGCATTTGTCAAAACACATAGAACAATACAGACATAGAGAGTGAACCTCAGTGTGTGCAAATTTAAGAAATCATTTAGGAGCCTGGAAGATCCCAGAAAGGAATGCAGACTGTGACAAGAGAATCTAACTATATTTCAAATGTATGAAATAACCTCTCTGAAATGTGGTGGGAGAGGAACGGGCCTGCAAAACATTGGAAGTGAGTCTGAGATAAATGCAACAGGATTATACCTAATCATTGTACTTTAGTTGATAAAATTGTTTCCCATTGGGGGAACAGGTTAAAATTTTTTTATACCTCTATGTATATATACTGGAATTGAATAATTAAATAAATGAGTAGCAGATGGTGGGGGCCAGATATCTCCCTGTTGGAATAGGAATTTTCAGATAGGCAAGGGGAGGAGGCTAGAATGGTCCATTTGGTAATGAAATAGGTTTAGAGACATCAGTATGAATTGTGTTTAGCTTAGTATAGATACATATGTCTATATAGAGAAACGTTAAGATATGTGTACATACACAAGTTAGCATATACATATATATCCCTTTCGCTCTCAGTTGAGAGGGCCTAAAAGAAATGATATCACAATAGATAAAAGTATACCTAGCTCTCAGATCTTTGTTTCTAATAGCAATAAAAGGAACTCTAGTTCCTTGGATAAATGGCTCACTAGGAATAGGGAAGAAAATACGCAAGTCTAGAAAATCTTGTAGGGCCCAGAAATTAAGAAAGTGCAAAAAAAAATTCACATTGATGGGAGTCATGGAGCATAGGAGCCAACTAAAAGAGCTTCGGAAATAGCCAACTGGAAGGCCGGGTGTGGTGGCGCACACTTGTAATCCCAGTACTTTGGGAGGCGGAGACCGGAGGATCCGGGTTC
>PVJS01049289.1:0-14716 GCA_004027185.1 Glis glis | reverse complement strand
CTCAGCAACATAGGAAGACTCAGCAACCTAGCCAGGCCCTGTTTCAAAACAAAAACAACCAAAAGGTTGATGATGTAGTTCAGAGGTAGAATGCCTCTGGGTTTAACCTCCAGTACCCCCCCTACACACAAAAGAAATTGGTATTAAAAAAATAAGCTCCCTAGGAGACTCTAATATGCATTGAGGATTTAGAATCATTGAATTTTACAGCAAAGCCAAGCAGCTGGGTTCTGGGCTGTTTGAGACAGGTGGGGGAAATATGATTAGATTTTCCACACTTTAGTTTTACCTGTGTAGAACATAGGATCCATAAAGCTTGACAAGTTAAAAAGAGGTTCAATGTGACCCTCTGTCATTACTGGTGCATACAAAAGAGAGGCACCTTCCCTTCAAAAAATATCCAGCTACCCAGCTGCTGTGGCATCTGGGCTGTAACAGTGGTTCAAGGCAGTGTCAGGGATTAAAGCAAATCTTTCTGGTTGCTTGAAGAAGGATTATCTGAGTGGAGTAGCAGTTCTTCTTTTCCCAGGATGGTCTGGTCAGAACTTTACAGATTTTTCAACCTGCCCCAACTTCCAGCCACCTCCCTTCTCCTGCCCCAGGTAGTTAGCAGAATTATACACCACATTTTAAACTTTTTTATAATGTTTTTCTAATATAAAGGCAGCACACGCTCATGATGCAAACCTGAAAACATTATAGGAATAGGACACATAGCAAATAAAAGTCCCCTAGAAGCCCATCTCCCAGAGGTCATTTTTTCCTTCTGATTTTTCTCTCTGAATATGCTAATCATTTCATATTTTTATCCTGAAAATGAGATCACACAGCAGTGTCGTACTTGTTTACTTAATACCTTGGTCATCTTTTCCATGTTAGTGTGTACATATTAACCAAATTTTTGAGGATCCCTGACTTTTAGGTTTTTAATACACTGGGGCACAGTCCCCTTCCCCTTTTCCTCCAGTAATTCTCTTTCCTAGGCTTGGATTTTGTTTGTTGGATTCAGTTTCAAATATAGCAGATTCATTTTATCTGTTATATTTATGTTTGGCTGGTTTTTAAAAATATTATACAATTTAAAAGGAAGAGAGTAGCATGAAGCCCTATAACTCCTGATCTCTAAATCTACTAGTTCTTCTTCCCAGAAGTCACTATTATCAGTTTCTTGGAAATCTTGAAAGCTACTCTGTGAATAAACAAGACTTTAATATTTTAAAGAACATTTTGGTTAGGTAATCAAGTCTATCTATATAGCATAGAGACACCTGTTTGTTTCATTTCTTCATTAAGCATGTATCTGATGAGCATCCTGTATGTTCTGGATCTACAATGATGACCAGCACACAGCTCTGCCCTCCAGGAGCTTATAATAAGTGGAGAAGACCAACTTTTAACAAAAACACAGCTACATATCAATGAGAAATGGTGATAAATACTATGAAAGAAAAGAACAGAGTTTACATGCTTCACTTCCAAAATAGCGATTGATAGAGTCCCCTTCCCCAATTTTTTAATATGGAGGGGTGGATGAAAGATTGACAAGAAAGATGTGAAAGCAAAGGCATAAGCTCCAACCCTTACTCTTGGCAGCAGTTTTCACCTTTTTTCCCCCACCAGATATTCATCTGACAGAACAGCCCATTGAGAGGTAGGGTAATTCACCAACCAGCTTTATACTGTTTGTAGTGTTGTAGTCCAGATTAGAAGACCTTTGTCATCCAGACTGCACATGCTATGATTTGGATCTGGAATGTCCCCTAGAAGAGCTCATGTTTTGCCAATGCAGCAAGGTTCAGAGGTGGGGCATGGCTACTAGAGGTGGGTCACTGGGGGTGTGGCCTTGAGGACTGTATCTATCCTTGGCTGCTTTCTGTGTCTGTCTGTCTGCCTGCCTGCCCGTATATATCTGTCTGTCTGTCTGTCAGTCTGTCTGTCTGTCTGTCTCTCTCCTTCTGGCATCTATGAGTTAAGGAACTTGCCTCGGCCATACTGCACCACCATGAAGTCTGCCTTGGAGTTGGCCAACTATGGATTGATCCTCTGAAACAGTGAGTCCAAATAAACCTTTCCTCCTACGTTGTTCTTATCAGGTATTTTTGGTCACAGTGACAGAAAAGCTAACTAATATTGCAGGCTTCTTGCTGACAGGAACTATGCCTTGCATTTCTATGTGTGCCTAGAACTCCAGCAGGAAAAACCTGATACCATACTGTTCCATAGCTGTGATTTTTACATTCTCATTTTATACTTTAGTAGCAATGCAAGTGGTAGGTATTCTTATTCCTATTTTTAAAGATGAGAAAACAGAGGCCTAAGGGGTGTAAAAAGAACCTGTCTTTAAAAATACACCTATCCCACCCTACTCCCTACCCCCAGAATACTCAACAACTTTGACCACAGTCATACAGCTATCTCACTGGTAGCAGATTCCTGCAAACATTAGCTGGCCCATGTGGCCATGACCCTGACACAGTTGGTCGCCTTCCTGCAGGGAACTGGATACCATCCATGCCTCCCACGAGTTGGCCTAGGCTCTGTTACTTCAGAGTTTTCTTGAAGAGTTTCAAGGCAACCAGGTCATCCTGTTCTAAATATTTTTCTGGGATCGAGGTCAAGGCAGCAGCATGATCCTCTCTTAAATGGGTCAGAGGAGGAGGACTCCCACGGCTCATGGAAAGGTCAAGCCTCTCCACGCTCACTGCATTCTCTCCCCTTCCAGCTTGTGTCACAGGCAGGGCTCTGGCTGGGGAGCACATGCAACTTGGGGAGTGGGGAGGCTACAAACATGACCTATAGAATCAGACAGTTATGGGGTCAAAGCCTGGCTTTTCACTTGCTTATTGCTTGTGTGACTTTGGACATGTTACATAAGCTTTCTGTAGCTACGTTTCCTCATATATAATTGGGGTGGATGATATCACTTATGTGATAGATAGGATTGCTATGGGAAATAAATGTGACAATACATGTAAGAATTCCACTATAGTGCTGGGCCCACAGTAAATACTCAGTAAAGAGTAGTTGCTACCCGGGCGTGGTGGCGCACGCTTGTAATCCCAGTACTTTGGGAGGCGGAGACCGGAGGATCCGGGTTCGCGGCCAGCCTCAGCTCTCGCTCTCTCTCTCCCTGTCTCTCTCTCTCTCTCTTTCTCTCTCTCTCTCTCTCTCTCTCTCTCTCTACTTAGTGAGGCCCTCCGCAACTTTGTGAGACCTGGTTTCAAAATAAAGCATAAAAAAATAGGGCTGGGGGTGTAGCGCGGAGGTAGAATGCCCCTGCGTTCAATCCCCGGTACCGCAAAAAAAAAAGAATAGTTGCTGCCACTATCGTTCTTATTAACAACAGTCTGAAACTAATCAAGAGGAGAGGGTAAAGGGGGTAATGGGGGTAGAAATTGTCAAAGTATATTATATGTATGTACAAATATGCCACAATGAGACCTATTATTCTATATAATTAATATGCATTAATAAAGAGAATGAAATTATAGTAGTCCCTCCATTATCTGCAGTTTTGCTTTCCACAGTTTATTACTTCTGTTCAACTGTGGCCCAAAATTATTAAATGGAAAATCCCCGAAATAAATAACTCATAAATTTTAAATCATGCACTGTTCTGAGTTGTGTGATAAAATTGCATATTGTCCTGCTCCATCTTGCCCAGGGCCTTAATCATCCCTCTCTCCAGTGTATCCACACTGTATATGCTGTCTGCTTGTTAGGCATTTACCAGCCATCTCAGTTATCAGATTGGATGTATTAGAATTGTGTGTGTGTGTGTGTGTGTGTGTGTGTGAGAGAGAGAGAGAGAGAGAGAGAGAGAGATCACATTTGCATAACTTTTTTGCTGTACTGGGGATTGAACCCAGGGGTATTCTACTTCCGAGCTACACCCCCAGGCCTATTTTTTATTCTTTATTTTGAAACAGGGTCTCACTAAGTTGCAGAGGGCCTCACTAAGTAGCTGAGGCTGGCCGCAAACCTGTGATCCTTCTGTCTCAGCCTCCCAAGTACTGGGATTACAAGTCTGTGCCACCACGCCTGGCTTTACATAGCTTTTATTCTAATATATTTATTACAATTGTTCTAATTTGTTATTAGTTACTCTTGATCTTTTACTGCACTTAATTTATAAATTAAACTTTTTCATAGGTATGTATGCATAGGAAAACCATAGTTTAGGTAGGGTTTGACACTACTTGCCATTTCAAACCTCCACTGGGGGCCTTGGAATATATTCCCTTTGGATAAGGGGAGTGGCTACTGTAATGTATAGTACCAGTAAGTACCAATGGAGTTGAGAGAGGAAGGATAAATTTGGGTAGGTTATGCAAGGAATATCTGGAGGAGGTAGAAGAAGTGGAATGAAATACACCAGGCAGAGCAAATACGAGAGGGGGATGCTGAATCGAACTGGAGTAGGGACAAAAAGAAGAAACAACCCCAGTGTCTGACGGATTCTGACTTCCACCTGCTCGCCTGTCATCATGACCAATATTGCCAACCCTTTTTGGCTCTCCATTTTGGGGAGTCCTGCCTTGCCATTTTCAATTTAGAGGTGGTTGGGAGAGGGGAGCTTCACTCTGTGAATGTGAGGGTGTCTTCTTGCTTTGGAGGAGTTGGCACGAGCCCTAAATCTGCAACATGGTTTGTGGGTTCCAAGCCAACTTCTCATCAGCTTACCTGGGGATGTTGGATTCTGATGGGCTATGTCACAATCCCCGATTTTACAGAAGACATATTGATAAACCACACGGCCAATTAATGGGTTGATGATGAGAGACCTGGTATAGAGACAATAATGCTGTTTCAATCGGCCCTTTCTGATATCAAGATCCCTGGAACCAAATTCAACAGGGCTTGTTTAATAATCTAAAGTGAGAACCTAATGGCGTTGAAGGGGCCTATAGGAAAGTTCATTTAGGGAGTGCTAAGCCATGAAGAACTGTCCCTTTTAGCTTGACCATCAGACCTTTATAGTATGACCAGAATATGTGTCCTTTTCTCTCTCCATTGCTGGAGACCCATCATGAACTTTTATTTTCTCCTGGGTGTTCCTATTTTTTTTATCTTTATGATACAGGATCTTGCTATGTTGCCCAGGCTGGCTCCAACTCTTGGGCTCAAGTGATCCTGCTGCCTTGGCCTCCCAAGTAGCCTGCACTACAGGCGTATGTCACTGTCCTGCTGATGTTTCCATTTTTCTAATTCCATGCAAAAACTGTGTGCTATGACCATGTTCTTCTCTTGAGTTTCTGTTTCACATTACTGATAAGATTTGGAAATTGCCTACTTTTTGAGAGCAATATAGCTACAGTGGTTCTTTCATTGACTGCACTTTCTGGCTTTGTTCCCAACTTCTAGGTACGTTTCCAAAGCAGGGCTGCCACGAACGGTTCTGCACTGCACAACCCTAGGAGAGGGTGCCATTCACATAGACTATAATTGAATGGCGCCACTAGGGTTGTGCAGTGCACACAACATGCACAACTCTACTCGGCAGCCCTGTCATAATGTAACATCAGTGCTTTCTTCGTCAAAGGTAGGGTTTTGGGAGAAGTAGAGGGTGGCAGTTTGGAATTGTTTTCAGGGACTTAGTAAGGGGGCTGAAGTAGTGAGCTGCTGCTGTGACCAGGAAAGGAAGAAGTACAGTTATGGTTTGGGGAGGATTATCCTTGGACAGAAGCAACCACTATATGGGAGAACTACTTACTTTTAGTGAGCAGTAAGACTTATTAGGGGTCAAATGATAAATGATGGATGGAGTGACTTGGATGTCAGGTTAAGGAGTTTGAATTTTATTCTTCAAGCCATAAGGAGCTTTCCAAAGTTTGTTGGTTTTTTTAAACCAGCTTTATTGAGGTATAATTAATATACTATACAATTCACTCATTTGAAATATATGATTAATGTTTTTTAATATATTCACAGGTATGTGCTGTTATCATCATAGTCAAATTTAGAACATTTTTATTACCCTGGAAAGAACTTCTATATCATTTAGCTATCATCCTCATTACCTCCCCTTCCTCTACCCCTAGCCCTAAGCAATGGCCTCTATAGATTTGCCTGTATGGACATTTCATATAAATAAAGTCATAATATATGGTCTTTCTGAGTAGCATTTTTCACTTAGTATAATGCTTTTATGCTGTTTTAATGTTAATATTAACGTTTTAATGTTTATGCATTATACTTTCCTTTTAGCAAATAACATCCCATATGGATATAACACATTTTGTATATCCATTTGTCCATTGATGAGAGTTTTAGTTGGCTTTTCCTTTGCTGTGACTGAAATACCTGACAAACACAACTTAAACGAGGAAAGGTTTATTTGGGCTCACAGTTCAAAGTTTCTGTCCATTGTCAGCCGGCTGCAAGGCAGAAACCGTAGTATCAGGGCACATGGCGGAGAAAAGCCACTCTGAGCTTGTGGTGGCCAGAAGCAGAGAGGGCAAGTAGAGGGGGGCAGGGATATATATAGTCCCCAAGGCCATGCCCCTGGTAACCTACCTCCTCCATCCTTGCCCCACCTCTGCATTCAGGACATACCTTCAACCCATGAACTTTTGGGGGTGGGGGGAGAGGACATTCTAAACCCAAGCCATAACAGTGAGAATTTGGGTAATTCCTAACTTTTCACTATTATAAATAATGTGCTATGAACATCTGTGTATAGGTTTTTGGGTAGACATAGATTTTCATTTCTCTTGAGTATAGAAGTGGAATCATTATATCATATGATAACTATGTTTAACCGCTGAGGAACTGCCAGACTGATTTCCAAAGCAGCAACACCATTTTACGTCCCCACTAGCAGTGTAGGAGGGTTCCAATTTCTCCATATCCTTACGAACACTTGGAATTATCTTTTCAATTTTAGCCATTATAGTAGGTGTGAAGCATTATCTTATTGTAGATTTGATTTGCATTTCTCTCATGACTAATGATGTTGAACATCTTTTCATGTTCATATTGGCCATTTATATATTTTCTTTGGAGAAATGTCTATTCAAATCCTCAGCCCACTTTTTAATTGGGTTATATATCTTTATATTGTTGAGTTTTAAGAGCTGTGTATTTTTTCTACTAGACAATTATCAGATATATGATTTGCAAAATTATTTCTCCCATTCTTTCAGTCATCTTTTCACTTTCTAAAATAGTGTCCTAGCGGGGCATGGTGGCATACGCTTGTAACCCCAGTACTTGGGAGGCTGAGACAGGAGGATCGCAGGTTTGCAGCCAGCCTCAGATACTTAGTGAGACCCTCCGCAACTTAGTGAGACCCTGTTTCAAAATGAAGAATAAAAAAATAGGGTTGGGGGTGTAGTTCGGAGGTAGAATGCCCCTGGATTCCATCACCAGTACCACAAAAATAAATAAATAAACAAACAAATAAATAAATAAATAAATAAAAATAAAATAGTGTCCTAGCCAGGCATGGTGGCACATGCTTGTAATCCCAGTACTTGGGAGGCGGAGACCGGAGGATCGCGGGTTCGTGGCCAGACTCAGCTACCTTGTGAGGCTTTCTGCAACTTAGTGAGACCCTATTTTAAAATAAAGAATAAAAAATAGGGCTGGGGTTGTAGCTCGGTGGTAGAATGACCCTGGGTTCAATCCCCAGTACCGTCAAAAAAAAAATAGTGTCTTTTAAAGCACAATGATTTTATTATTTTTTTCTTTTGGTACTAGGGATCAACCCTAGGGGCATTCTACCTCCAAGCTATACCCCCAGCACTTTTTATTTTTTATTTTGAAATAGGATCTTGCTAAATTACCCCACACTAACCTCAAACCTGCTATCCTCCTGTCTCAGCATCCCAAGTACTGGGGTTACAGGTGTGTGTCTGGCTAAAAAATTAATTTTGATAAAGTCCACTTTATATGTTTTCTTTTGTTGATTGTGTTTTTGATGTCATATCTTAGAATCCATTGCCAAATCTGAGGTCATGAAGATTTTCCCGTTTCTATTTTGACAAGTTTTAAAGTTTTTGCTATTACATTTAGGTCTTTGATTTTGAGTTAACTTTTATCTATAGTTGTAAGGTAGGGGTCCAGCTTCATTCTTTTGCATGAAGATAACATTTGTCCCAGTATCATTTGTTGAAGAGACTGTTCTTTCCACCACTGAATGGTCTTGGCACTCTTGCTGAACATTAGTCATGAGGGCTTATTTCTGGATTCTCAATTCTATTCCATTGGTCTATATGTTTCTCCTTATGCTGTACCACACTGTCTTTATTACTGTTGCTCTGTGCTAAGTTTTAAGATCGGGTAGTGTGATTCTGCCTACTTGTTCTTATTCTTAATTGGGTGACAGTACCTTTTTAAACTTTATTTTTAAAAATTATTTTGATTTAAGCAAGAGTTGCAAAATAGAGACAGAGTTCCTGTCCACCTTCTACCTGGCTTCCCTAATGTTAACATCTTACATAATGGTATTATAGAAGAATTTTCAACACAATGTTGGTAAGGTACTTTATTTTCTTAGTGGTACTGGGGATTGAACCCAGGGGCATTCTACCTCTGAGATATGCCCCTAGCCCTATTTCATTTTTTATTTTGAAACAGGGTCTCACTAAGTTGCCGAGGGTCTCACTAAGTTGCTGAGGCCGACCTTGAACCTGCAGTCCTCCTGTCTCAGCCTCCCAAGTACTGGAATTATAGGAATGCACCACCATGCCAACAGTACTATTAATTAAACTACAGACTTTGTTCAAGTACAACTAGTCTTTCCACTCATATCTTTTTTCCTCTTCCAGCATCAAGTCCAGGATCCTATGTTGCATGAAATTGTTATGTCTTCTTAGTCTCCTCTAATCCATGACTGTTCCTCAGTCTCTTTCATGACTTGCAGTTTTGAAGAGCTCTGGTCAATTTCTTTGTGGGATGTTCCCACTTTTGGCTTATCTCATGTTTTATTCCTGACTGGATTGAGATTATGTAATTTGAGCAGGATTACCATGGAAATGATGTGCTCTTCTCATGCATCATAGCTTGGGATATACGAGGAACTGTCTCATTACTGTGATGCTGAACTTGATCACTTGTTTAAGGTAGTATCTATCAGGTTTCTACTGTTACTGCAAAATTACTGCTTTCCCTTTCTAATCTATAAGCATCTTGTATGCAAAAATGGTCATGATTTCATTACTAACTATAGCATCTTTTAGTGGCTCTTTCCTGCAACAGTTTTTGCTGCAGTGTTTGCTCATTGGTCATTTTATGTTACCCTAGTCCCTTCTACCTTTCTCAGTTGGAATTCTCCTGTATGGAAGAGCTGCCTCTCCTCTCCCATTTTTAGAGAAGCAGTCGATTGGGAGGAATTTAGGGAAAGAAGATAAGTTCAGGTTTAGGCATGTTAGACCCAAGGTGCCTGTGTGATATCCAGATGAAAATGTCCATGAAGCATTTGGTACCTACATAGAAACAACAGGTGAGGATATTATACAGCAGTTGAGCACAGTTCTTTTACCAAAGTAGAAATGTGGAAACAGAAGTTCAGGTGAAAACTAAGGTATAGTGAGAGAGAAAACTGGCAAGGCCTCTGAAGACCACATTGTTGAGGGCCGTGATTACCCTGAAAAGAACTTTAGACCTCATTCATTGCAATTTAAGATTTGTAAGGAGGGAGAGATTGATGATCAGATCCGAGTTTTCAGTTTACTATAACACTGTGTGCAACTGTAACACTGTATGCAACAATAGAGAGCTAATATCCCAAATTAAATGAAATCTTAGAACCTGGTGATTGTCCAGGCCATTGGAGAAAAGAGAGGTGTTCTCTGGAGTTATTGGAGAAGGCTTTGTGGAAGAAATAGAACTTGCAGTGGGAGGAGAATAGAAAGGATATTCAACAAGGTTGATGCTATCAATAGCTCATATTTGTTTTATTCCTTACTGTACTTCAATTCTCAACTAATCATTAAATTCTCACATTTATTTTATGAGATAGTACTATTTCCACCCCCATTTGACAGATGAGGAAACTGAGCCCAAGTGGTTAAATATTCTCTCCCCATGGACAGCTGGAGAAGGGAAGCTGAGTAATATATCAGAATGTTATTATACAAGCATAGAATTAGAACAAGTAAAGTTAAATGACGTGCAAGTTTAATATAAACTGTTGCTGACATAGTTCACAGTAGGGGTGGATTTTCTATTGAAATTAGAGTAATTATTGCTTTTTTGTATTAAGTGTTAGCTATGTGCTGGGCATCACACCAAATCCTCTCCAAAATCTTGTGAGACATAGGTTCTATTTTTAGGCCTAATTTACAGATGGATTTTCTCCCATCTCTTGCCCAAGGCCACAGTGCTGGTAAGTGGCCTTAACCACATAGCAATGCTGCCTGTCCTGCTTCCATCTTCTTAAAAGGGGTGAGCCTACCAGTGGGACCAGAAAACTTAATATTTATGAGCTTAGGTGTAGATACTGTTTGGGTATGGACATAACCAAATAGCCCTTTGTGGCTTTCCATATCCCATACCTCCATGGTTGGCCAACTCCATTATTCAGGTGTAATTCAAGCAAGTTACAATCTAGTCTGTCAAGTTTGGGATTTTAAAACTGAACCCTTGGTAGGTACTCTTTGTTTTATTTAAATTCTTGAGGGAGTCTTCTTTATTAGCTCCTTATATTGACAAAATGGTAAATTCTCAGAAAGAGGTAAACCGAGGGAGCTACTGGGAATACTGAGATTGAGCATGTAACCATGGAATATAGGAAAGATTTCCTGGAGAAAAAAATGATTAATTTTGTATTAGAAAGGTTAGTAAGAATTAGCCACAAGAGGGAAAGGTGGGAAGGCCATTCTGTAAGAGTGAATAGAGTTAGCAACAGTCTAGCTTCTTGTTGGAGATTTAATTTTTTAAATTAAAATTGTGAAAATATTAGATAAACTTTGGGTGCTTTTCTTTTCCTTCCTTCTTTTCCTTCCTTCCTTCCTTCCTTCCTTCCTTCCTTCCTTCCTTTTCTTTCTTGGGATTGAATCCAGAGGCATTCTACCTCTGAGCTATACCCCCAGGTTACTGAAAGTCTCACTAAGTTGATGAGGCTGTCTTCAAACCTGCAATCTTCCTGTCTCAGCCTCCCAAGTACTGGGATTATGGGTATGCACCGCCATGCCTAGAGGGTGGCTCTTTCTATATTCCATGGTTGTAAAAGATTTTCTTAGCATGGTATCAGAGAAGTCATAAAGGAAATGACAAATGCATCTGATTAAATAAAGGTATACATCAGAAAAACTACCATATGCAGAACTGTGGCAATGGTAGCCTGGGAAAAAATGTTTGCAATAAATGTCATGCAGTCTGTATTAAATGTTATCAATGTGTAAATAGCTCCTACAACTCAGTAAAAAATGAACACACCAGTGGAAAAATAGAGTACACAGATGGTCACATCCCAAAAGAAGAAATACGGCTGGCCAATAAGCCCGTTAGAAAATAGTTTAATGTTTCTGATAATCTGAGACATGCAAATGAAAACAATAAATTGTGTTTGTATGTGTGTTTTTGCCTTATAGTGATAATTACCTGTGGATAAGGATGCAGCAGAAAACACATTCTCATATGTTCATGGAGGGTACATCAATTCAAGTAACTTTCAGGGAGGGTAGTTTAGTATCATGGGGCCAAAAAGTCTTAAATAATATGTGTCCTTGGGTTCCATATCCAGGGACTCAACCCACTTCAGAATAAGAATATTCGAAGAAAATAATTGTGTCTGTTCTTAGCATGTGTGGATTTTCTCTTGTCACCATCCCCTAAACAATATAGTATAAGAACTATTTACAAAGCATTCATATTATATTAGGTATTATAAGGGGTCTGGAAATTATTGAAATTATCCAGGAGGATATGTTTAGGTGATATGTAAATACTGTGCCATTTTATATAAGGGATTTGAGCATCTCTAGATTTTGATATTTGCAGTTGTCTTGGAACCAACACCCTATAGATACCAAGGGATGACAGTATGCCTTTTAAAGACCTAGAGAGTTTCCATCTATGAATGTGGACTAAGGATATCATAAAGGATCTGAAAATATAGATCTAACTTACATGTTCAACAGGATGCTTAGGAACTCGAGCTTTTTCTGTGGGTACTGGCAAGCCATGGGAGGAGTTAAAATGGCAGATCAGAGTGTCACTGTAGATGATCCTTCTTGTAGCAGTATGCCTGGAGGTGGGATACCAGTGACAAGATTGTTGTGATTTTTTGGCAAGAGATGATGAGGGCCCAAAGGTATGAGCATTAGTGAATATAGCCTTAGAACAAACTTTGGGCAGCCAGAGGGGATTCATCTTCCCTGTGGTAGCCAATGGTCATCAGTACTTGTCGTTAGGAGTCCCCAGATAGCTGGGTGCTCTCATAGGAGAGGGAGTCAGAAGAACTGGGGCTGAAGGGCAAGGTCTGCAAAGATTGTGTACTAGTCCAAACATTCCTTTCCTGTACCTCCCACTGCTTTTTATTTAGTTCCTCCATGCTCCTTTGTTGCTTAACCTGGCTAGCCTCTTATTTAGGATGGTTTGTGGTGACTGGACCCTCTTCCTAATTATATTTCTCTTAGTACTAGCACTTCCTCCTGTGAACAGAAGCTATCTTCTTTAGGTACTGTGAAAATGGTGGTTTGTTGAATCTGACCTTGGGGTGGTGTGGAAGCAGATGGG
This sequence comes from Glis glis, assembly GCA_004027185.1. Lineage (NCBI taxonomy): Eukaryota > Metazoa > Chordata > Mammalia > Rodentia > Gliridae > Glis > Glis glis. Next base: position 2,032 of record PVJS01049289.1, on the reverse strand, counting down.
AAGTTAAACAATGATGGCAGTGAACTTGGGGTTACTATGACTGGGGGCCGAATGATGAGCAGGACAAATGACAGCTGACAGTTTGGGTGGGGGAGGTAGAACCCTAGAACAAGAGTGATTCAGAGGTAGAGGATTAGCTGGGATGGTGGCTGGTGCTTAGACTGGGTGCCTAGGAACTAGCCGATTTTACATGATTCTTGGAAGGAGAACCTAGGAGTAGCACAAGGATCTTTTCTAAGAGAGTGTGGTTTTGAATGGAATCTGTGGATTTTTCTGGGAGAAAACAACAGCCAAAAAAAAACCACAGTTTTTTTTTTTTTGCGGTGCTGGGGATTGAACCCAGGGGTATTCTACCACTGAGCTACACGCACAGCCCTATATTTTATTCTTTCTTTTGAAACAGGGTCTCACTAAGTTGCGGAGGGCCTCACTAAGTAGCTGAGGCTGGCCACGAACCTGCGATCCTCCTGTCTCAGCCTCCCAAGTATGGGATTGCAAGCCTGTGACACCATGCCTGTCGTAAAAAACCACTGTTTCATAAGGATTCAAGAGCTGCAAGCACCTACCAGACCAGGGGATGAGACAGGTTGGAGCTCAAATGAACCTGTCTTTGTGGAATGCTGGACTCTGCAACTCATCTGTGTACACGTGATTGGCTGCCCTGTTAGCTTTGTGCTTTGGGATGTCTCACAGTGAAAGAGTAGATCTTTTTTTTTTTTTTGGTACCGGGGATTGAACCCAGGGGCGTTCTACCTCCGCACTACGCCCCCGGCCCTATTTTTTATACTTTATTTTGAAACCGGGTCTCACGAAGTTGCGGAGGGCCTCACTAAGGAGAGAGAGAGAGAGAGAGAGAGACAGGGAGAGAGAGACAGACAGGGAGAGAGAGAGAGAGAGAGCGCTGAGGCTGCCCGGAACCCGGATCCTCCAGTCTCTACCTCCCAAAGTACTGGGATTACAAGCGTGCGCCACCACGCCTGACTGGAAAGAGTAGATCTTAAGAGCTATCTAGTGGCAAAGGCACAAGGCCATTGTGGTGACTTCCTGTGTGTCATGTGATCCAAGGGAAGGGCTAGAGTTTCCAGAAGATAAGCCCTGTGAGGCCTGGTCTGCATTGGTCATGAGGTATGATTGCATTCATCTGTGAGTTAAGATATCTGGGTATCATCAGAAAGTTTGTCAGAACTTTTTTCCCTCAGTTTCTCCATCTGAAAAATGGGCTTTAATAACATGGCCCTGCCAAACTTCCAGGTGGTGGGAAAGTGGCAGTTCTTGGTAGCACTTCTTTCTAGGCTCCTTGCTTCTGCCTTTGTTTCAAGGGCTGAGCTATAAAGTGCCCAGTAGGTGCTGGGGGAGGCTCAGCTTCTCATCTTCCTTGTTTGCATTTTGAAATGTCCTCTCTTCCTACTTTATGTGCAGCTCAAGGGATAGTTTAGCTTTCTGTCTGCGTGTCTAAAACATATGCTACCAAAATTTGGAGGTGGTTGGAAGCCAACCAAGGAATAACCAGACCAAGTCTGGGGGTCTTTGGGCCTTTAAATTGTTATCCTCACAAGGTTCCCTTGGCTAATAGTGATCATAGATGTAACCCCAGCATGACATAGCAGAGAGGTTCAATGTCATAAATCTTCAAAGTTGCTAAAGGATGTCACCAATTTATTGGAAATGGAATACAATGATTTGGGGGTTCTTTTTCCAACCTACTGTCTCTGATTTAAAGATTGTTTTCTTTTGGTGATGGGAATAGAAAGGCAGGCAAGATGGGAAAAGCCGAAGTGCTGATTAGAATGACTTCTCCACATGAAAGGAATTGTTGGGAAACTCATTTAGAAGCAAGACTAGATTAGCTGTCTCTAAAGAAGTTAGCTCTGTGACTGATGGAGGGTAACAGGACAGACAACTGGGTGGGAGCTGGAGGCCTGTTCCCTCTAACAGGTTCCAGGACATCTGACAGGGAAGATCAGAACCAGCCAAATGGAGTAGTAGGGAAATGGGCCTTCCCAAGGTGGCTGGGGCCCCTGTTTCCTCTCTG
>PVJS01049288.1:0-14714 GCA_004027185.1 Glis glis | reverse complement strand
TGAGCCGCTTCCCGCCGCCACCACCATTTTTCTGGGCTCCACGGATCTGGTTCGATGTGGATTTCATCATAGTCCGATGTCGACAGCTTTCGATGGTGGACTATAATCTCTGGTTTCACAAGAACCAGCTGTTTCTTTGCTGGAGGATTCCGGGGGCCGCGGTGCTGGCGTGGCTCAGCCGAGATGGCGCCTTTGTCTCGCTCTCCGCTCACCAGGTGAAACGCTTTGAATTCCCTGCCGCCCTCCGCTCTCTCCACTGCCTCGCGTGCCGCTGTATTTTGTCTCCCATTGTTTTGTTGAGTTTTAGCTGCCCTTGTTTTCTTATAAAGAAGCAGTCTTCCCGCCCGCCGAGCTCCTACTCGGAGCCCTGGCGGGACACTGCTTCTCGCTATCCCGCCATCTTGGTTCCGACTCCCAGTACAAACTTTAGTTGGTTTCAAAACTCGACTTCAGTTTTGTCATTTAAAACGTGCATTTCGCACTGCGGCTGTGGCAGAGCACTTGCCTAGCGTGTGCAAGGCGCTGCGTGTGATTCGTAGCACTTGGAGGGGGGATCAAGCTTGCATTTACCCAGACCTCTGAAAACTGTCTGCAGCTGGAGGGTTAAGAGTATTATTTTAAGGCCGGGCGTGGTGGCGCACGCTTGTAATCCCAGTACTTGGGAGGTGGAGACCGGAGGATCCAGGTTTTCGGCCAGCCTCAGCTACTTGGTGAGGCCCTCTGCAACTTCATGAGACCCGGTTTCAAAATAAAGTATAAAAAAAAATAGGGCCAGGGGCGTAGCTCAGAGGTAGAACACCCCTGGGTTCCATCCCTGGTACCGCAAATAAATAAATAAATAAATAAAGAGATTATTTTGCCAGGCATAGTGGCGCACACCTCTAATCCCAGTACTTGGGAGGCTCAGATGGGGGATCGCAGGTTTGAGGACAGCCTCAGCAACTTAGCAAGACCCTCAGCAACTTAAGAGACCCTGTTCCAAAACAAAAAATTAAAAGAGTTCAGAGATAGAATGCCCCTGAGTTCAATTCCCAGTAACATACACACACACACACACACACACACACACACACACACGTATTATTTTACTTGCAATTTAACCTTTACTATTTTAGTTCTGGGGATTGAACCCAGGGGCATTCTATCTCCGAGTTGCACCCCCAGCCTTTTTAAAATTTTTTGTTTTGAAACAGGGTTTCACGAAGTTGCTGAGAGTCTCGCTACACAGCTGAGTCTGTCCTTGACCCTGGCTATCCTCCTGTTTCAGCCTCCCAAGAACTGGAATTACAAACGTGCGCTACCATGCCTGGCAAGTTTTTTTTTTTTTTTTTTTTTTGGTGCTGGGTCAAACCCAGGGTCGCCTGCATGCTGGGCAAGCGCTGCGCCACATCCCCGGCTCGCCCTCTCTCTCTGGTTCCTCCCCCGGCTTTTATATCACGTTTAAGTATATCCGATTAAAATAAGCCCTCGTTGTACCCTTCCTTTCCCTCTGAGTTCCTGCCTCATCTGCCATCTTTTGTGTACAGCTGTACTGTTTTCAGGAGTTGAAAGACTCATCTCTCCCGGAGGTTTCCACTTCCTCACCTCTGGTACTTACCAACCCACGCCGTCCAGCTTGCAGCCTCAGCACTCTCTGGAGGCACCTCTCGCTCTCACTCTCTCTCTTAGGTTATCAATTTTTTTTGGGGGGGGGCTAGGGATTAAACCCAGGGGCATTCTACCTCCAAGCTACACCCTCAGCCCTTTTTATTTTTTGTTATGAAACAGGGTCTTGCTAGGTTGCTGAGAGGATTGATAAGTTGCTGAGGCTGGCCTCCTGTCTCAGCCTTCCAAGTGGGATTTCAGGCATACACCATCATGCCTGGCTATCTATGGTCTTGTCATTAAAACCAATGGATTTTTCCAGTCTCTCTTGGTTTTGGCATCTCAGCAATGGTGACACTGTTGACCATCGACTCCTAAAAACATTTCTGGCTTTGGCCTCCATGATACAAATTCTCTTGATTTTGTTCCTTCTCTCTCTCTCTCTCTCTCTCTCTCTCTCTTTTTTTTTTTTGGTGGTGCTGGGGATTGAACCCAGGGACATTTTACCTCTGAGCTACACCCCAGCCCTATTTTATTCTTTTTTATTTTCAAACAGGATCTCACTAAGTTGTGGAGGGTCTCACTAAATTGCTGAGGCTGGCTTTGAACTTGCGATCCCCCGTCTTAGCCTCCCAAGTACTGGGATTACAAGCGTGCGCCACCACGCTGAGTCTGTTCTTTCTCTTTTGCCACCTCTCCCCTGGCTCTTTTGAGGACTTGCCTTCCTCCATACAGTTAATGGAGTACGTTGATGCTCTCTTAGGTCTCTTTTCTTTCTATTTTACTCTCTCTCTCTTTTTTTTTTTTGGTGGTTTTGGGGATTGAATCCAGGGGCATTCTACCTCCGAGCTACACCCCCACCCCTATTTTATTTTATTTTGAAGCAGGGTCTTGCTAGGTTGCTGAGAGTCTCATTACTTGCTGAGGCTGTCCTCAAACCTACCATCCTCCTGTCTCAGCCTCCCAAGTACTGGGATCATAGGCGTGCCCCACCACACCTGGCTACTTTACATTCTCTTTAGCCCTACTGAAACTTGACTGATTATCAGGGAGGCAAGAATCCCTAAAGGAAGAATTGTGTGTTGTTGCCAGAACAAGGAGAACAAATATTGGAAACAGACACTGAGTGAGCCAAAAAAAATTATATATATTTATATATGTTATATATTATATTATATATTTATATATTTTTATATATTAATATATAATGTACAATATATATTATATATTAATTATATATTATAATACATGATATATATTATAATATATTAGTTATATTATATATTAATATATAATATATAATATATAAAATATATAAAAATATATATTTTTGTACTGGGGATGGAACCCATGGACCTTCTACCTCAAGGCTACACCCCCAGACCTATTTTATTTTTTATTTGGAAACAGGGTCTCGCTAAGTTGCACAGGGCCTCACTAAGTTGCTGAGACTGGCTTCGAATCCACGATCCTTCTGTCTCAGCCTCCCAAGTACTGGGATTACAAGTGTGTGCCCCCACGCCCGGTGTGGGTGAGTAAAAATAAACAACAAAACAAACAAAAACAATGAAACAAAACAAGCCAGAAGTCTACCACAGTTGTGATCTATTATTTGCAATCTGTCCTCAAATTTATCCATCATGTTTTCTCTCAGAGGCTCTACAACCAAATGTTTGTGACCATGCGTTGCCATTTATTATCACTGTGGCTTTGGACCAATGCACATTGGGAAATTTATTTTTTTCTCCCAAATCTGCCAAGTGAAATCCTAAATCTTACTCACATTTTTTTTTTCTTTTGCAGTGCTGGGAATAGAATCCAGGGCCTCACTTGCCAAGTAAGTTCTCTACCATGGAGTCACAACCCCAGCCCCCTACCCACTTCTTACAACTTGCAGGCTATCTCTTCTGGAAAACCTAAATTAAACTTTTCCTCATGGGTTCTCTTTATACTTTGCTTCTCTCCTCAGGCATTAATGTATAGTATAGTAGACCTTCCTTCCTCCCTCCCTCCCTCCCTCCCTCCCTCTCTCCCTCCCTCCCTTCCTACCTTCTTTCCTTCCTTTCTTCCTTTTTTTTGGTACTGGGGATTGAACCCAAGGGCATTCTACCTCCAAGCTTCACCCCAGCCCTTTTTATTTTATTTTTTAAATTTTGAACTGGTTCTTGCTAAGTTACTGAGGGTCTTGCTAAGTTGCCAAGGCTGGCCTCCAATCTGCCATCCTCCTGTCTCAGCCTCCCAAGTATCGGGGTTACAGGTGTGCGCCACTCAGTTAAATGCTGTGTACTTTTTTGTTGGTCTGATGATCATTGTTTCATAAACAGGCATATTGGAAGTTCAAAGAATTAAAAAGGAAAGTCGATTAAAGAAGGAAATGACGGCATTTTATTTTTTGCACTTATTGAAATAATTCTGTCACTCGGAAAACAGATTTGAGATTCCTGAGAGCCGCTGTGGTGTAACAGGGGCCGCTTCCATCTCACACTGTTACATGGAAAAGATATCCCAACCCTAAATATTGTGAGTTTCACCCCTCGTCTGGTTTTATCTTTCATAAATGACCTGCCCTTCAGTTGTTTGCATTGGTCAGCCATGAGCCTCATGTTCTAAACACATGCAAACAATTCTAGAAGATCCTCCACCAGCTGGCAGGTTCTGGGAAAAATGACCACTGTGATAATTTAGGAAGGATACTGATGGCCTTCAGCTTCCACACAGTGCTCTGCAGCCTCCTGCACGCGTTATTTCTGAGAGGCTCATCCTCTACTTCCTAGGGCGGGAGTCGCCCGGTGTTTACACTCTGGGGGTGCTGGGTTGCGCTGGCCAAGGATGGGCTGGAGGAACACCATCCCTCCTATCTTTTTCTAAACACGGGGAGGTCTGAGGGGAATGTGACCTTGCTTTTCCCTTCTCCAGGTCAGTTCTGCTCGTAAGATGTGGGCATAATCGCGCTGGCGAAAGCAACTTTTAACCTGAATGTAAGACCCTGACAAACACGGTATTTCAAACTGGACTCACTCAGCCTTACACCACAGGGAAAGCTGCTTTTCAGACAGTAGCTATCGGGAAGGGATTGATGGTGGAGAGACTTTGATGAGGGAGGAAGTGGCCTCGACCAGCGGTCCTCAACTCTCCGTGTTCAGTCCTGCACTGCTTTGATTTCTTCTTCTTCTTCTTTTTTTTTTTTGTAGTATTGGGGAATTGAACCCAAGTGCATTCTACCTCCAAGTTACACCCCCGGCCCTATTTTTTATTCTTTATTTTGAAACAGGGTCTCACTAAGTTGCGGAGGGCCTCACTAAGTAGCTAAGGCTGGCTGCGAACCCGGATCCTCTGGTCTCAGTCTCCCAAGTACTGGGATTACAAGCATGTGTCACCATGCCCGGGTTAATATATCTATCTTTCTTTTTGTTTATTTATTTATTTATTTTTTTACTGGGGATTTAACCGGGGGCATTCTACCTCTGAGCTACACCCCCGGCCCTATTTTTTTATATTTTATTTTGAAACCGGGTCTCACGAAGTTGTGGAGGGCCTCACTAAGTAGCTGAGGCTGGCCGCGAACCCGGATCCTCTGGTCTCAGCCTCCCAAGTACTGGGATTACAAGTGTGCGCCACCACTCCCGGCTTTTATTCTTGATTTTGAAACAGGGTCTCACGAAGTTTTGGAGGGCCTTACTAAAGTAGCTGAGGCTGACTGCGAACCTGTGATCCTCCTCTCAGCCTCCCAAGTACTGGGATTACAAAAGTGTGCCACTACGCCCGGTTTAATATATCATATTTAAAGAATAAAATGAGGTAGAATCGATCATATTCTGGTTGATTAAAATATGTCTAGGAAAGGCAATTTTTCCTCCTTATTTACTTTAATGTCTTTTCTTCTTTTTTAAAAAAGTTTTATTTCTTTATTTTTGTGGTACTGGGGATGGAAGCCAGGGGCATTGTACCTTCAAGCCACACACCCCCAGCCCTATTTTATTTTTTATTGTGAAACAAAGTCTCACTAAGTTGCTGAGGGTCTGTCTAAATTGCCGAGGCTGGCCTTGAACCTACAATTCTTCTGTCTCAGCCTCCCAAGTACCAGGATTAGAGGCATGTGCCACCATGCCTGGTTTTGTCTTTGTTTTTATGATAACTAAAGTTCATCACTTTTTTTTGCTGCCTAATTTTTTTATGAATATGTGTTCCTGTGTTGTCTGAATCTAAACACTCAAACAAGAATGATCCTTTTTTCTTATTTTAAAATTATTCTTAGCTGGGCGTGGTGGCGTACGCTTGTAATCCCAGTACTTGGGAGGCTGAGACGGGAGGATCGCAGGTTCGTGGCCAGTCTCAGCTACTTAATGAGGCCCTCTGCAACTTAGTGAGACCCTGTTTCAAAATAAAGAATAAAAAATAGGGCTGGGGTGTAGTTCGGAGGTAGAGTGCCTGTGGGTTCAATCCCTGGTACCGCAAAAAAAAAAAAATTATTCTTTTAGCCAGGCATGGTGGCACATGCTTGTAATCCCAGTAATTGGGAGGCTGAGACAGGAGGATCACAGTTTCGAGGTCAGCCTCTGCAACTTAGTGAGACCCTGTTTTCAAAGAAAAAAAAATAGGGCTGGGGGTCTGGCTCAGAGGTTGAATGCCCCTGGGTTCAATCCACAGTATCAATAGATAGATAGATAGATAAATAAATAAATAGATAAATAAATAAAATACAAAATAATTATTCTTTTAAGGGCATAGAGTAATTTGAGAAGCATATTATAACACACACAAAAATACAAATGTGGGAAAATGATGCTTTAGGGCATGATTGATTGTTTTATAGAGGAAATCTTTGGTGTACTAAATTATATAGTCCAGAGTTTTTTAAAATAGGGAGCCCTAGCTAGGAGTGGTGGCTCATGACTGTAATCCCAGTACTTGGGAGGCTGAAACAAGAGACTGCAGATTCGAAGCTAGCCTCAGCAACTTAGTGAGGCTGTCAGCAACTTAGGGAGACCTTGTTTTTAAACAAATTAAGAAAACAAAAAACAAACAAACAAAAAAAGCCCAAAAGGGCTGGGGGTGTAACTTGGAGAAAGAATGCCCCTGGGTTCAATCCCTGGCACCACACGCACAAAAAAAGAGCCCTAGTTGGAATTATAGGTGTGGTGGCACCTGTAATTCCAGAACTTGGGAGGCTGAGACAGGAGGATCACAGGTTGCAGGCCAGTCTCAGTAACTTAGCGAGACCCTGTTTCAAAATAAAAAAAAAGAGGGTGTAGCTCAGAGCTAGAATGCCCCTGGGTTCAATTCCTAGCACCAAAGGGTGGGGGGAAGACATGACATTATTTAGCTACACCCTACCTCTTCTTTCCCCAAATAGTTTTTTTTTTTCTGATACTGGAGATTGAACCCAGGGGCATTCTACCTCTGAGCTATGCCCCCAGTTCTTCAGCAATTTAGACCCTGTTTCAAAATAAAAAATAAAATAGAGCTGGGGGTGTAGCTCAGAGGTAGAATGCTCCTGGGTTCAATCCTTAGCACCACAAAAAAAAAAAAAGAGAGAGAAAGAAAGAAATATGTAGCTAAAACAGCCACAAGAAAGCTATACAACTACAACATTTCCAGATGAGAAATGAAAAATTCATATTTTGAAATAGCAAGATAAGTAACAATGCTTTGTCCAATTTTCTAAATTGTTTTGATAGTTTTTTCACTTTTAAATTTTTAACATGGATTCAGTCTACTGTTTTTTGTTTTTCTCCTCCTCCTCTTCCTCCTCCTCCTCCTCCTCCTCCTCCTCCTCGTCCTCCTCGTCCTCCTCGTCTTCTTTCTCCTCCTTCTTTTTCTTTTTGTGCAGTGCTGGAGGTGGAACTCACCCAAGGGCTTATAGATGCTGGGCAAGCGCTCTACCACTGAGCTACATCCACAGCCCTTTTTATTTTTATTTATTTTAATTTTGAGACAAGTTCTCACTAGGTTGTCCAGGATGGCTTCAAACTTGCACCCCTGCTGCCTCGGCCTCGGGAACAGGTGGGATGACAGCCTTTTCTGAAGCTTCTTGCTGTGTATAGTATATGATCAATATTAAAGAAATCAGGAGCACAAGAAAGCTCCATGCAGGGCCGGGCGTGGTGGCGCACGCTTGTAATCCCAGTACTTTGGGAGGCGGAAACCGGAGGATCCGGGTTCGCGGCCAGCCTCAGCTCTCTCTCTGTCTCTGTCTCTGTCTCTTTCTCTCTCTCTATCCTTAGTGAGGCCCTCCGCAACTTCGTGAGACTCGGTTTCAAAATAAAGTATAAAAAAATAGGGCTGGGGGTGTAGCTCGGAGGTAGAACACCCCTGGGTTCAATCCCTGGTACTGCAAAAAAAAAAAAAAAAAATAGGGCCGGGGGCCTAGCGCGGAGGTAGAACGCCCCTGCGTTCAATCCCTGGTTCCGCCAAAAAAAAAAAAAAAAGAAAGCTCCATGCTTAACAATTTAAGGCCCCAAGAGTGGAAAAAAGTATAACACTGTTTAAAGAGCATCAAGAATATTTATTTATTTATTTATTTATTTATTTATTTATTTATTGGCACTGGGGATTGAACCCAGGGGCGTTCTACCTCTGAGCTACACCCTCAGCTGTATTTTATTCTTTATTTTGAAACAGGGTCTCACTAGGTTGCCCAGGCTGGCTTCAAACCTGCAATCCTCCTGTCTCAGACTCCCAAGTACTGGGATTACAAGTGTGCACCACCACGCCCAGCTCATTGTCTTTAAATAGACAGCAGAGACTTTGCTCCTGGGTTCCATCTCTAGTGCAAGAAGAAGAAGGAGAAAGACGAGGAGGAAGAGAAGGAAGAGGAGGAGGAGGAGGAGGAAGAGGAGGAGGAGGAGGAGGAGGAGGAGGAAGAGGAGGAGGAGGGTCTTGCTAAATTGCTGAGGCCTGCCTTGAACCTGAGATCCTCCTGTTGCAGCCTCCCAAGGACCACCAAGCCCATCTGATGCACATATTTTGTTATAGCCTTATAAATTAGGATCCAGCTGGGCATGGTGGCTCACACTTGTACTCCCAGTACTTGGGAGGTTGAGACAGGAGGATCACAGGTTTGTGGCCTGCCTCAGCTACTTTGTGAGGCCCTCTGCAACTTAGTGAGACCCTGTTTCAAAATAAAGAACAAAAAATAGGGCTGGGGGTGTAGCTCAGAGGTAGAATGCCTCTGGGTCAATCCCCGCTGCTGCTGCTGCTGCTGCAAAAAATGATCCAATCATGATTAGACAGTATTTGACCCAAATAAATGCTGTGAGCCTTTGACTGTGTAGATTAAACTTGTGGCACATAAAAATGTTCCTGGGAGACAGGAGGATCGGAGGTTCACGACCAGCCTCAGCTACTTAGTGAGGCTCTCCACAACTTAGTGAGACCCTTCTTCAAAATAAAGAATAAAAAATAGGACTGGGGGTGTAGCTCGGAGGTAGAATGCCCCTGGGTTCAATCCCTAGTACCGCAAAAAAATAGAAAAAGTTCCTGGGAATTATGCATATAAGATCTAATAGGTCATCGGCAGTTAGGAACTTGCTTTCTAAGTTATGAACAATTGCCCGATTTTTCTTCCATTCTATAGAAACCGTGAAATCCTGGTGCATAGGTACAGCAAATCTTCCCTCAGCCCCTCAGGTCATCAGCTTATCGCCCCAGGCACAGGTTTCATTATAGCACATCATTATCATGGCGGGCATAGCTGGGGATGCAAATGGCAGTCATTAATCCATTGGTGCTTTCAAAGAAAGGGTTCAGGAGGAGCCTCCAACCTTTCACTAGGGCTCAGGACCAAGTGACCACATTGCTGTTGGTTATGACCTGTGACAGACGGAACAGTCTGGCCCGTTCAAACGCACGTTTGGAACCCAGCTAGATCAAGCACATAACTAATGAGTTTAACAGCCTCATTAGGTGGCTCTGCCCACCCTTAATAGTTCACAGAAATGCTCTGGGCAGTTTGAAAGCGGCATTAATGGAGGAAGCTTTGGGGATTTCAGGCAGCAGCATCTTTCCCTCTCCCCAATGCCTTCCTACCCACAGCCGGGCGCTCAGTGGCTGGCTGCCTGTCAGCTCCTATCTGTAGGCCCCGCGTCCCCCATGACCGTGGATGGAGGCAGTCATTTTAAATGGCTCCAAACGGAGTTGGTTATGGCCCATTATTTATTTATTTGATCTTGGAGTCACAAGCCATTACAGAGGCTGAGAGCTGAGGCTTCTCCCTTTGCTCTGGTCCGTGGAGTTTAGCGGGAGCCGGTTCCCGGCCGTGAGCTGCATGAGCTGCATGTTAAGACACCCTCTTGCAGCGGGTCAGTTTCCTCGGCCTGCCTCTCCAGTAGCCTTTGTGGAAAGCTGTTTCCAACGGGCATCCTTCGTGCCTTTGTTTCCAGTAGAGTATGTTGAGCCCCTGTGACACCCGATCCTTCACCTGTGTGCCTGGTTCAGTTTACAAGTGCGTGTGGCGCCATTCTGTTCTCATTCTTCCTGGGATACAAGGTTGATGCTGTATGTTAGATGAGCAGGTAATATATCCATGGAGACTTCCGGTGATACCTAAAAGAAAAAAAAAAAAAGAAAAAAGAATTGGGTGAGGATGTGTTGCTGTGGATTTGGGAGGAGTAACAATGGAACATCAATGCTGCTCTATAAATCTCAGGAGTCCTCTTGCAGTTCCAAACAGCTGAAATACAAGGATTTGGCTTTCCACGGAATGCTTTTTTTTTTTTTTCTTTTTTGATACTGGGGATTGAACCCAGGGGCATTCTACCTTTGAGCTACACCAGCCCTATTTTTTATTCTTTATTTTAAAACAGGGTCTCACTAAGTTGCAGAGGGCCTAAGTAGCTGAGGCTGGCTGCAAACCCAGATCCTCCTATTTCAGCCTCCCAAGTACTGGGATTACAAGCGTGTGCCACCATGCCCAGCTTTTATTTATTTATTTATTTATTTTTTTGCGGTACCAGGGATGGAACCCAGGGGCGATCTACCTCCGAGCTACACCCCCGACCCTATTTTTTATACTTTATTTTGAAACCGGTCCTCACTAAGTTGCGGAGGGACTCACTAAGTAGCTGAGGCTGCCTGTGAACCTGGGTCCTCCGGTCTCAGCCTCCCAAGTACTGGGATTATAAGCATGCGCCACCATGCCCGGCTTTATTCTTTATTTTGAAACAGGGTCTCACTATGTTGCGGAGGGCCTCACTAAGTAGCTGAGGCTGGCCGCGAACCCGGATCCTCCAGTCTCAACCTCCCAAGTACTGGGATTACAAGTGTGTGTCACCATGCCAGGCTTTTATTTTTTATTTTAAAGTAGGGTTTCACTAAATTGCTGAGGCTGACCGTGAACCTACAATCCTCCTGTCTCAGCCTCCCAAGTACTGGGATCACAAGTGTGCACTACCATGCCTGGCTCTGCGCGCCGGTACTTCTGAGTTGCCTCAGACTTCCTGTTCTCTGTTAGCTTTCTGATGGCGCTCAGAGGAGGCTCCTTAGGGATGTTGGAGGCTGTCTTGGCAGACAAACCAGGCGAGTTTTAAAGGAGATCTGCTCCCGTTCCTTATGCCACATACGTGCCAGACTAGTCCGCTCTAAGAACTGGCTGAGTCTAACTATAATCGGGAGAACCTGAAGTTCTGCTCCTATGAGAAAGCTCCTCACAGGCGATGGCTCCAGAGCCACAGGTGGCTGAGAGTGTTCCGTATGCACTCGACTGCGACCGGCTGAACTGTCAACACCAAAGGCACTTCTTTGCCTGGAGTCCAGGCAAACTTCAGGGTGTATTGATCCAACAGATGCTTCTGTGTGTGTGCGTGTGTGTGCGTGTGTGTGTGTGTGTGTGTGTGTGTGTGTGTACTGGGGGTTGAACCCAGGGGCATTCTACCTCCAAGCTACATCCTCAGCCCTATTTTATTTTTATTTTGAAACAAGGTCTCACTAGGTTGCTGATAGTCTCACTACTTGCTGAGGCTGTCCTCGAACCTGTGATCTTCCTGTCTCAGCCTCCCAAGTACTGGGATTACAAGCATGTGACACCATGCCCAGCTTATTTTTTATTTTGAAACAGGGTCTTTCTGGGGTGCTGAGAGTCTTGCTAAATTGCTGAGACTGGTCTTGAACCCATGATCCTCCTGTCTCAGCTTCCCAAGTACTGGGATTACAGGTGTGGGAAAACCACGCCTGGCTTTATTCTGTTTTTAGCTGTTCCATTTTTCTCTGATCCCTTCCCTTCAGCCTGTCTGTGTTTAGTTTAGTTTAGTTTAGTTTTTTCCCCTACCTAAAACAGCTCTCTTAGCCAGAAGTGGTGGCACATGCCTGTAATTCCAGTACTTGGGAGGCTGAGACAGGAGGGTCACAGGTTTTAGGCCAATCTCAGCAATTTAGCAAGACCCTGTTTCAAAATAAAAAATTAAATAGGGCTGGGGGTGTAACTTGGAGGTGGAATGCCTCTGGGTTCAATTTCTAGTACCACAAAATACATAAATAAATGAATAAATGAATAAATAAATAAATAAATAAATAAATAAACAAAACAGCTCTCTTCTCACCTGGCATCTCCCTCTGGCTGTAGTTCAATTTTCCCTTTCTCTTTTATTAATGTCTCTTAAGTAAAATACACTTTAATTCATTCCTCAAACACTTAGATTTGACTTCTGCCTTAACGGCTGCACAGAACGTATCTCATTCTGGCTCCTGCTGACCTTCACATTGTCAAATCCGATGTGGGTCTCCCAGCTCCTGTCGCAGGGAGCTCTTGGCTCCACACTCCACAGTTCGTCCTTGGGACTGAAGATGCTCAGGGCCTCTTCAGTGCTTCTCCAGCCAAGGAATTGCCACGTCTCCATCCCTTCCTCTCGAATTCCCACAGGCTCTGTGACTGCTCTTTTTTTTTTTTTTTTGGTATTGAAGGTTGAACCCAGAGGCATTCTACATCTGAGCTACACCCCAAGTCCTATTTTTTTTTTTAAATTTGGAAACAGGGTCTCTGAGTTGCTGAGGCTGGCCTCAAACCTGTGATCCTCCTGTCTCAGCCTCTCAAGTACTGGGATTGCAGGCGTACACCACTGTGACTGCTTTAACAAACAGATGTGGTGGAAATGAGGCCTTGCCAGGTTCTGATCTCAGGCTTTACAAGACTAGCTTCTGTTTCCCACCACGCGGAACCTGCCTCCTAGAGCCCGTGCCACCAGGTAAGGAATCTGACTATCCTGCTAGAATCCTGTGGAGAGGCCCACATGACTGGGGAGGGAGCGGGGCTAAGCAGAGCCCAGCTGCCAGCCAGCCCCCCAAGGCACCAGCCAGGGTGTCCAGACCAGTCCCAGTGCCAGCTGACGCCATTAAGAGCCTTCTATCAAGATGATGTGGTGTTGGGCGTAGTGGCACACGCCTATAATCCCAGTGCTTGGGAGGCTGAGACAGGAGGATTGCAGGTTTGAGGACAGCTTCAGCAACTTAGGGAGGCCCTCAGCAACTTAGCAAGACCCTGTATCAAAATAAAAAATAAAGCCAGGTATGGTGGCACACGCCTGTCATCCCAGTACTTGGGAGGCTGAGACAGGAGGATCACAGGTTCCATGACAGCCTCCCCAAGCAATGAGACTCTCAGCAATCTAATGAGACCCTGTTTCAAAACAAAACAATTGGGCTGGGGAGTGTAGCTCAGAGGTAGAATGCCCATGGGGTCAATCCCCAGCACCACACAAGCAAACACACACAACGACATGGAAGAGTGGCCCAGCCCGACCCTGCCTTAGCTCCTGCTGCAGAAAATGAAAACAATAAACATTCCCCGGCTTCTGCAGCGCGCCTCCCTCCCCTCAAACTCTCTGACTGCACTTCGGCTCCTTTGTGGCCTTCTTCCTAGGGAATCATCTTGAGATAATGGTGTGTGGTCATGTTCTGTTCCACCTAAATCCTAATATCTATCCGTTTATACATATTCACTTCTTTTTTTTTTTGTGGTACTGGGGATTGAACCCAGAGGCATTCTACCTCCGATCTATACCCCCCCTATTTTTTTTATTTGTATTTTTGAAACAGGGTCTCGCAGCTGGGCGTGATGGTGCACACTGGTAATCCCAGTACTTGGGAGGCTGAGACCAGAGGATCCAGGTTCATGGCCAGCCTCAACTTCTTAGTGAGATCCTCCGCAACTTAGTGAGACCCTGTTTCAAAATAAGGAATAAAAAATAGGGCTGGGGGTGTAGCTCGGAGGTAGAATGCCCCTGGGTTCAACCCCTGGTACCAAAAAAAAAAAAAAAAGAAACAGGGTCTTGTTAGGTTGATGAGAGTCTCACTACTTGCTGAGGCAGTCCTCGAACCTGCAATCCTCCTGTCTCAGCCTCCCAAGTACTGGGGTTATAGGCGTGTGCCAGCCACCTCGCCTGGCTTGTCATATTCACTTCTACTGCTGTTTTTTAATTCATTCTCATTCTCTCTCTCTCTCTCTCTTAGGTACTGGGGCTCAAACCCAGGGGCGTTCTACCTCTGAGCTACACCCCTAGTCCTTTTTATTCTGTAAGAGGGTTTCTCTAAGTTAGTGAGATTGGCCTCAAACCTGAGCTCCTCCTATGTCAGCCTACCAAGTACTGGGATTACAGGCGTGTGCCAATGCTCCTGGCTTAAACTTTATTTTCTAGAGCAGTTTTAGGTTCATAGCAAAGTTGAAAAGAGGCAAGCGTTCTCAAGGCCCACTTCCCATGTCATTATCTCTATGAAATCTTCTCTGATGTAAATCTTCCTAAGGTGTAAATTAAAGTTTTCTCTTCTAAAATTTCATAGCCACTTTTGTTCAAATTTTTAGCAAGATTATCATTTTTTTTTTTTTTTGCGGAACTAGGGATTGAACCCAGGGGCGTTTTACCTCCGAGCTACACCCCTGGCCCTATTTTATTTTATACTTTATTTTGAAACCGGGTTTCACGAAGTTGCGGAGGGCCTCACTAAGTAGCTGAGGCTGGCCGCGAACCCCGGATCCTCCGGTCTCTGCCTCCCAAGTACTGGGGATTACAAGCGTGCGCCACCACGCCCGGCAAGATTTTCATTTTTTTTTTTTTTTTGTGGTACTGGGGATTGAACGCAGGGGTGTTCTACCTCCGCGCTACACCTCCTGGCCCTATTTTTTATACTTTATTTTGAAACCG
>PVJS01049287.1:0-14714 GCA_004027185.1 Glis glis | reverse complement strand
TTATTTTTGAAACCAGGTCTCACGAAGTTGCGGAGAGCCTCACTAAGTAGAGAGAGAGACAAGGAGAGGGAGAGAGAGAGAGAGAGAGAGAGAGAGAGAGAGCTGAGGCTGGCCGCGAACCCAGATCCTCCGGTCTCCACCTCCCAAAGTACTGGGATTAGAAGTGTGCGCCACCACGCCCGGCCCTACTTTATTTTTTATTTTGAAAAGGGCCTTGCTAAGTTACTGAGGATCTCACTAAATTGCTGAGGCTGGCCTCGAACCTGGGATCCTCCTGTCTCAGTCTCCCAAGTACTGGGATTAGAGGCATGCGATACCACGCCCAGCTCCTCACATCAATTCTAGGAGGTAGTTAATAAATATTATTCCCATTCTACAGGGGAGGAGCCTAAGACTTGGAAAAGTAAACTAACATATCCCAGGTCACAGGGCATGAATAGATAAAACCCAGGGAGCCTGCTCCAGAAACATAGTATCTCTGATATTCAAATAAAAGCCAGCAGGAAACACCAAGACGCTATTACCAGACGAAGGAGAAATAGATGGTGAGCAGGCAAACACAGTGCATGTCCACCATCATGTAAAAATCATTTTTATTCATTTATTTTATATGCTTTCATTGGTACATTATAGTCTCACATCATAATGTAAATCATGTTGACAGTGACATACATGCACACAGTTGAAAAAATTAAGAAAAAGAAGAGAATCTATACAGTTGTTCAAAACCAAAATAAGAGAATCAAATGACTACAAAACGTCCAAAGGTATGTGTTTTTATGATCCAAACCATTTTTTTTTCAGTTTCATTTTTTTTCAAACCTCAAGGGACTTCACACCCCCTTGGGTATTTCCATTGAGGACATTAGCCTGGATCTGTCTGTCTTAGACCTGGGAAAAGTACAGACCTTTCCGGACTTTCTCCCAGATGTGCATTTAGCTTCTTCTACTACTGACATTGAGACACAGTCTTGTCAGTTCATATTAGAATTAAGAGTCTATTCTTAACAACTCAATGAGTTGCGCTTGACAATATGCGCAGATGCATTTTTGAAATTAAGGACAGGATAGCAGTAAATACGCTGCCTCTCAGGTGGGGAACGAAGCCGAAACAACAGCAGGTTCTCCCCTCAGTTTCAACCCTGAACTGAATTTTACTTCATCTACAACAGACATTGAAACAGAATCTTAGCCAGGCGTGGTGGCGCACGCTTGTAATCCCAGTACTTCGGAGGCTGAGACCGGAGGATCCAGGTTCGAGGCCAGCCTCAGCTACTTAGTGAGGCCCTCCGCAACTTAGTGAGACCCTGTTTAAAAATAAAGAATAAAAAATAGGGCTGGGGGTATAGCTCAGAGGTAGAATGTCCCTGCGTTCAATCCCCAGTGCCAAAAAAAGCAAAAAAAAAAAAAACAGAATCTTAATCTGTTTATATCAGAACTTAATAGAATATTCCAAACAGTTAAGGGAGATGCAATTGATGACATGCACAAATGCATTTATAAAAACTAAAGACACTAAGCCAGGCACAGTGGTGCATACCAGTAATCCCAGTACTTCTGAGGCTGAGACAGGAGGATCGCAAGTTCATGGACAGACAGCCTCAGCAACTTAGCGAGACCCTCAGCAATTTAGAGAGACCCTGTTCCAAAATAAAAAATAAAATAGGGCTGGGAGTGTTGCTCAGAGGTAGAATGCCCCTGGGTTCAATCCCCAGTACCAAAAATAAAGGTATTAAATCAACAAGTACGCTTCCTCATATAAACATATCCAGGCCTAAACAACCACAATGGCCTCAAAAAATTTGTCCTTGAAGTTTTTCTCCAAAATTCTCTCTCTCTCTCCCTCTCTCACTTCCTCCCTCCCCATTAAAAGAAAAATTTGCAATCAGAAGAGGAGATCTTGATTGTATGATTTTTTTCTTTCTTTCAAACTACTTGAACTATAGGCAAGTAATGTTGAAACAAAGAAATAAGCCAATCTTAATAAATATCCTCCTCTATTTGGTATACTACCAGTTCTGGTATATCTGGGGACTTAGGGACTATAAATTCTAATACAGATGTGCTGACCTTAGCTATGTCCTTCAACCTTTCTGACTGTCTTAATTGCTCTGTGAGAAGTTGCTGAGCTGGTTCTTTGACATGATCACTGTGCATAGAAGAATGAATAAAACATAGCCCCTGCCCTCAAGATGTACAAAGTCTAAAAGGGGAAGACAGAAAGCCAGGTGTGGTGGCGCATACCTGTAATCCCAGTACTTGGGAGGCTGAGACAGGAGGATCACAGGTTCATGGCCAGCCTCGACAACTTAACAAGGCCCTCTGCAATTTAGTGAGACTCTGTTTCAAAATAAAAAATAAAGAAAATAGGGTTGGGGGTGTAGTTCAGAGGTAGAATGTCCCTGGGTTCAATCCCCAGGACCACAAAAAAAAAAAAAGGAAGAGAGACTTATAAATAGACAGCGAGAATAGACTGTGATTGAGGCTACCGGGGAGGCTTGTACAGAGCACAGTGCAGAGGCACAGATTGGAGAGGACCAGCTTCCTGGAGGTGTCAGTAGAGGCTTCTCAGAAAAGATGACTGATAAAGTGAATCTGAAGGATCAGTAAGAATCTGCCAAGCAGAGCAGGGAGGGTGTGGATTCCAAGCAGAAGGGAAGGCATGTGCAAAGACACAAAAACCAAAGAATGGCATGGCCATCGGAATAATGTAGTTTTGTTCCCAATCCCAAATTCTTAGTGGCTTATAATAACAAAGATTTAGTTTTCACATCCATCAGAATTTAGTTGGGGACCTGCTGGCAGAAAGGCCGCCAATATTGAGCTTTGCTAGCTGCTACAACAAAGGGGACCCCATCCGGGTCTTGTGCTGGCAATGAATTGCTCTCTCCCAGAGGTGACACACATCACTTCTGTTCACAAATTTGTGGCGGGACTAGTGGCACAGCCCCGCCCAACAGAGGGAGACAGAGAGTGCAATCCTATCATGGACCCAGAAGATGGAGAGGTAGAAATGTTGTCATCTCCTGGTATCCTCGAGGGGCTGGTTCCAGGGGCCCACGTCCCCACATATACCAATATCTGAGATGCTCCATCCAGTCCTTTCTAGAAAAAATAAAATGGCATAGTGTTTGCATATACCATATGCACATCCTTCCATATACTTTCTGTGTGTGTGTGTGTGTGTGTGTGTGTGTGAGAGAGAGAGAGAGAGAGAGAAAGAGAGAAAGAGAGAGAGAAAGAGAGAGAGAGAGAGAGAGACTGGGGATTGCCAGGAATATTCTACCACCAACCACACAGCCAGCCCCTTTGTTTGTTTATCTATTTTGTGGTACTGGGATTGAACCCAGGGGCACTCTATCTCCGAGCCACACCTGTAGCCCTATTTTATTCTTTTATTTCAAAATAGGGTATCACTAAGTTGCAGAGGGCCTCACTAAGTTGCTGAGGCTGGCCGCGAACCTGCAATCCTCCTGTCTCAGCCTCCCAAATACTGGGATTACAAGCATGTACCACCATGCCCAGCTTATTGTGTGTGTGTGTGTGTGTGTGTGTGTGTGTGTGTGTGTGTGTGTGTATGGTACCTGGGCGTTCTACCTCCGAGCTACACCCCCAGCCCTATTTTTTTATACTTTATTTTGAAGCTGGGTCTCACGAAGTTGCGGAGGGCCTCATTAAGTAGCTGAGGCTGGCCGTGAACCCGGATCCTCCAGTCTCCACCTTCCAAGTACTGGGATTACAAGTGTGTGTGTGGACCACCACACCTGGCTGTTTTGTTTTGTCTTGAAACAGGATCTTGCTAGGTTGCTGAGAGGCTCACTACGTTGCTGAGGCTATCCTCAAACCTGCGATTCTGCTGTCTCCGCCACCTAAGTACTGGGATTACAGGCGTGCACCACCATGCCTGGCCTTTCCACATACTTTAAATCATCTCTAGATTACTTACAATACCTAATACTATGTAAATAATTGTTATCTTGTCTTGTTTCAGGAATAATGACAAGAAAAAGAAGTCTCTGAACGTTCTATACAGATGCAATTTTTCCCCACACATTTTTGATCTACAGTTGGTTGAATCTGCAGATGCTGAACCCACAGACACAGAGGGTTGGCTGTGTTTGGCAAACAGCACTAATGACCATCATAAAGGTGACGCATGAGACTCTGTGAATTCAGCAAGTGTGTCGTGTGTTAGAGAGCAGGGAGATTGTCCCCTCCAGTCAAGCAGGTGAGGCTGGAGAAAACTGGAAGGATCTCTGTGTGAAAGGCCTCATTTGAACCAAAAAAATAAAAATGTTAAATGCTGCAATGAGTGCGACAATCAGAGTTGAAAACACAGCAACATCCCACTGTATATTCAGGGATGCCTCTGTCGCCCACAGGGAGGGGATGGGCCTGCGGTTGCCTTGCTAATCCTGGAGGGGTACAGCTGCAGTCTCACACTGGGCACCTCTGATGGAATTCAGACCAGTAACTTCAGAGAAAATTGCAGTGTTCCTCCCTACGTTCCTACTGTGGATGTTAGTAATGGATTTCAATTTCTAGTTATTAAGGAATCTTGACATCTGGGGTAAAGTCCAAAGGATGTGCCAAAGATGGTCTAATTAGCCAGGATTCTAAAATGCAATCTCCTATTGTGTACCCCTACAGGCGTGACAGCCTCAGAGATAGCCAGGGTCGGTTCATGAATCTTAACTGCAGTTCGATAGAGCCATGCCCTGGAACCGTGTTATTGGTGAGTGGGTTGGCACACTGTGCAGAAGTGACTCTGCAGACGGCCCGATGCAGGAAACAAGCCAGCGAGTAATTGGCGTTGTCAGCCAGCAGGTCTGGTGAGAGCCGTTTGCCTGTTCAGGCTCTTGCCTTAGGGCTATAGCAAAACAACCCGAGTGGGTGCAACAGAAGTGGGTTTTGTTTGTTTTAACAAGACGGGTGAAAGGCCTCTTACTGTGCCCCAGTACTGATGCACTAAATACAGGGTACAAACCAGAGCAAGGTGTCGTGTCGAATAAAAGGACCAAGGTCTCATCTGACACCAAACACATTCCCTGACATCGGGCGTTTTCCAGGCCTTTCTTCAACTGGGGAGAACAGACGGAGATGGATGAGATACGTCTGCAGGCACTTGGGACTTCGCATGAGAACGGCAGCAGATAAACAGAAGGTATTAATAGTATGCATCTTTTTAAAAAAAAATAGCTGTCACATCTGGCTCTTTGTTTTTTGCCTGGATTATAAAATGAATGGTTTCAAAAGAAAAAAATCCTACTAAATTGCACCCACCCACAAGACTTGCACTAGATGGGTGCATTTATATCAGATGTAAATAATCTTGGGATGTCACAAGAGTCTCTTTTTCCAGCGGGGTTCTCAAGCTGAATAAGACCTATCAATTAGCAAGATCCTGTCAATACAGTATTCCCTAAGAGTATAGGAATTATCTCTGTAGGCATTAAATCTTATTTATTTATTTATGTTGTGGTACCAAGGATTGAACCCATAGGATCCCTCATGCTAGGCAGGCCCTTTTACCACTGAGCTACATTCCCAGACATTTTTAAATTTTATTTTCAGACAGGGTCTTGCTAAGTTGCCCAGGCTGGCCTTGAACTTGCAATATTCCTGCTTCAGCCTCCCAAGTAGCTGGGATTACAGGTGTGCACTACTGTGCTTGACAACATTAACTCTTTTATTTATTTTATTTTATTATTTTATTTTATTTTATTTATTGTGTGTGCTTGTGTGTGTGTGTGCGCGCACGTGTGTGTGTATGTTACTGGGGATTGAACCCAGGTGCATTCTACCTCTCAGCTACACCTCTAGCCCATTTTTTATTCTGAAACAGGGTCTCACTAAGTTGCTGAGGGCCTCACTTAGTTGCTGAGGCTGGCCTCAAACCTGCCATTCTCCTGTCTCAGCCTCCCAAGTACTGGGATTATAGGCATGTGCCACGGCACCTGGCTTACATTAACTCTTTTAAACCCAAACTTTTAAATTCTATCATGGGAAACATAGCAGTTTTTCATATTTAAACCACAGACCTGTATGTGAAGACCAATATTTTTCTAAAAGCAAATGACTTGCAGCTTTTAATTAATTAATTATATTTATTCCATTCTATTAATTAAATTCTATTCCATTTATTTATTTATCTATTTATTTGTTTATTTATTTTTGGTACTGTAGGAGGAGCCCAGGGGCCATCTAAATCTGGGTTATAACCCCAGCCCTATTTTATTTTTCATTTGGAAACAGGGTCTTGCTAAGTTGCTGACAGTCTCACTAGGTTGCTGAGGCTGACTTCGAACCTGCGATTTTCCTGT
The DNA here is from genome assembly GCA_004027185.1 of Glis glis. Lineage (NCBI taxonomy): Eukaryota > Metazoa > Chordata > Mammalia > Rodentia > Gliridae > Glis > Glis glis. Next base: position 8,391 of record PVJS01049287.1, on the reverse strand, counting down.
TTCAGCCTCCCAAGTACTGGGATTACAGGCATGCACCAATACGCCTGGCTACTTATTTATTTATTTTTGCAGTGTTAGGGAATGAACCTGAGGCCTCATGCATGCTAGCCTTTTAACTAAAAAAAAAAAAAAAAAAAATATATATATATATATATATATATATATATATATATATATATATTCTCCTTCTAGTTGACAAAGTACCATGGTTGGGCTACTGTGTTTCTTCTACTTGTCCATGTCTTTCTAAAAACAGAGGAGAAAGGTGAGGAGAAAATATCCACCCAAAATGTGACAGGGCAACAGTTCAGGTGCTTCTCAGCATTTCTGGATGAACTACTTTTTCCAGGGCTCATAAATTGGGGCATCTATGCAATTTACCCATCGGATGCACACAAACCAGTTTGTGGGATTTTCTATGATAACCCCATCCCTGCCAATGAAGGACCTCTACCTAATGCACTAGGGGCCTTAAACTGACACATTTAGAGCTGGGTGTGGTGGTGCACACCTGCAATCCCAGTACTTGGGAGGCTGAGACAGAAGGATCCCAGGTTTGAGGCCAGTCTCAGCAATTTAGTGAGGTCCCTTAGCAACTTAGCAAGACCCTGTTTCAAAATAAAATATAAAATAGGGCTGGGGGTGTAGCTTAGAGGTAGAATGCCCCTGGGTTCAATCCCCAGAACCAACAACAATAACAAAAAAAACCTGACACAGAACAGATGTTTAAATTACCAGCCTCCACAAGAGCCTTTCTCCTAATCAAATTTTACAAGAACTAAGCAAAGGAGACAATGAGGAAGGTGGGCCCCAGTACTCTGCAGCCCCTTCACCTCCCTTCAGTCCTCCCCGGAGAGCCCCAGGCTTGCACATCTCAAACATCCCCCCAGTCCCCTGAAGGTTAACGATGCTAGTTCCCTGCTGAACCAGCCAGAAACAACACTGGAAGTGGGTTTATTTTTACCCCAGGCTTTGTCATTTATCATTACTGAAAAACTAAGAGACAGGTTTTGGCTGAATGTCCTGTGGAATATTCAAGATCTCCATGCAGAATTTGGCCCTCCGTCTGCCGCATTTGTCTCATTTGGAGTGGCCTCCTTCTTCTCTCTGCCAGTGCTCCTCATTAGCGAGGATGTTTGTATTCAAAACAAGAGACAGTCTCTTTGGGTCGGGCACCTGCGGGGTCCTGTGATGACATCATAATGCAGCACTCGTGAGGTCATAGCTTCGTTCAGGGAAACGACTCTGGGCGCCCTGGATGACATGGTATATTTAACCGAAGGAAGGGGGGATGGGCAACACATTTCCATATTTCTTGCATATTTCTGCAGCACACAGATTTAACAGCAAAAATTTGCTTCATTGAAGGGTAGTCTCTCTGGGTTTAAGGATATTTCACTTTTCAAGGGTATCTTTTTCCTGGTTTGCAAGATGGAAATTATATTGCCTGCTGATTTGATGCTTCTGGGACCATGAGAACTGGTGGTGGAATGCACTTGGTATTAGGTTGAAGGCTGAGAGGAACCAGGCCCAACAAGAATGAGGGGGAAGCAAAGTTTTATTCCAATATCTGCAAGCAGGGGGCTGATACCAAAAGTAGCATCAGCACCCAAAGACAGGGGAAAGTATTATTTATAGGGGAGGGGTATGCAAGCCATACAAAAGGTCTGCAAGTTTGTGAATTTCTAGCACAGCCTGAAACAGAAGGGTGTTGGCTTCTCAGGGTCGGAACAGAAGGGAGCGTCAGTGTGTCACAGAGCAGGAGTGAACTGGCCTCTCGGGGTCCAAACGGGAGGGACCTGGACTTCTCACAGTTGAAACGGGAGGGAATAATCTTTAGCACAGCACAGTGCAGCATCTGTAACAGAATGGGAAAAAATTTTCAAGGGCAACTGCCCAGGTGAGATTAAGTAGCACAGGGTTTTGTCCTAACACCTGGCACTCTCTGTTTCCTTCTATATTACATGTAAACTGCCTGTCCTTGGTTTTCAAAGTCTTCTGTTCATGGAACTGTACATATTAATTCTCATCTATTTTTGGGGGGTACTGGGGATGGAACCCAGGGGCATGTTACCTGCAACCTAAATCCTCAGCCCTATTTTTTTTAAATAGGATCTCGCTAAGTTGCTAAGGCTAGCCTCAGACCTTTGATCCTCCTGCTCAGCCTCCCAAGCACTGGGATTACAGGCCTGCGCCACCTTGCCCGGGCCACCTCATCTTTTCCAGTCAAGCAAACTTGGATTTGATTTCAAAGCAAATCCAGAAGAGCTTATAGCTGGTGACTCTGTCCACACTGCACTGGGCCCAGGCCCGCCCGTTGATCTATTTCCATAATCTCCAGTTCCTTCCTATCTTCTTTTGATTTTTTTCCCCCAATCACCAAACTACTTCCTGCTCTTTGAAACCCAGGAAATACCTCTTTCAGGGTGGTTTTTAACAGGTGAGGACATTGAGGTGTCAGACCCCACCCGATCACAAGGCTGATCAGAAAAAAAAAAAAAAATGGAGCCTGCAATACAGTCGCATCTGAGAGCAAAGCCCAGGATGCTGTCACTGAAAGGAGGGCTGCGATGGCTCCCTACAAGGCAGCTTGACTGGGCCACAGGGTGCTCAGCCTATGCCCGGTGTCTGGGGTGTCTGTGAGGGTGTTTCAAAGGAGATTAGCATTTGAATCTCATGGACTTGGGTTGCACTCCCCAGTCACAGGACCCACTGAGGGTCTGGACAGACAGAACAAAAAGGCAGAGGAAAGAGGAATTTGCCCCCTTTTCTCTTCCTGCCTGATTACTTGAGCTGGAACCTTGAAATTCTCCTGCCTGTGGACAGGGATTTGTATCAGTTGCTTTCTTGGTTCTCAGGCCTTCAGTCTTGGGCTGGAATTGTTCCTGGTCTCCATCTGTTCCCTGGGTCTGCGACTGAAAGACAACAGATTATGGGACTTCTCAGCCTCCATAATTGCATGAGCCAATTCCTTATAGTAAATCAATCTCTCTCTCTCTCTCTCTCTCTCTCTATATATATATATATATATATATATATATATATATATATCTTTCACACACACACACACACACACACACACACACACACACACCCTACTGGTCTGTTTCTCTGGAGTTTTTTTGTTTGTTTTTATTTTTGTTTTTGTTTGGGCACTAGGGATTGAATCCAGGGGCATTCTACCTCCAAGCTACACCCCAACCCTTTTTTTAATTATTAATTTTTTTGTTTTGAAACATTGGTCTCACTAAGTTGCTGAGGCTGATCTAGAACCTGTGATGCTCCTGTCTGAGCCTCCCAAGTACTAGGATTACAGGCATGCACTATCACACCCCTGGTTCTGTTTCTCTGAAGAACCCTGACTTGCAGAGAGGCTTTGGGTGGAAGTCAAGGGCAACTGTCCAACCATCTATGACCTTTAGAATTTGTACATTACAAATCTCATCCAAAAATCCTAATAGCAAAACCTAGGTTTCTTGCACCAATACATTTATTACATAAATAAGTACTAAAGTAGTATCCAAATACCCTGGAAAAAGTTCCAGTCCTGTGTCTATCACTGTCTGGTGTTGAGAATCTCACTAGAGGCAGGGCCGTGCAGAGGGGGTCCTATTCTGCTACTAGTAGGGGAACTCAGCACTATTCATTGGTAACACTGCAGATATTAAGCCTGTTGCATTCAGTCTCTTGAGAAACAAGAGAGAAACCAGAAAGGGGGGAGCTTCCCAACTCTCCCTCCTGCGCTGACCCCTCACGCACCTATCTTGACAGCCTTACTCAAGTCAACCCCTAAGGGGTTTAAGTCACCAGGCAATTAAAGACCAAGAAGCTGGGTGGGCATGTGTGTTGGTTTTGAATCAGGGCGGCCTTCTTCGTAACACCCAATTATAACACAGAAATCCAGCAGCGCTCTGGGATCTCAGAGGTGGCTTCAGTCTGTCACCTGCATTTCCAAGCACAACGCTCTCGGATTTCGTCCTCATTACCCTCCCAGGAGAGGTCACATTAAGTAAACATTCTCGATGTTGTGATTCTATCCCCCTCCTCCAGCTCCAGCAGAAGGTCAGTGGGGTTTTTCCTCCGGTGGTTGGCTGACTCAGATCCCTCCTCTCCCCACGGCTGCCTCGAGGAGGCCACCGTTCCAGGTTTTCTGGTTTCAAAATAAATTGGCAGAAATCTGAAGCGATGCCAATACCGCCCTCCTGCCCGCAGGCAGCTGGGTCCCAGTGGGAGGTCTCTTAGCAACCAGGCTCAAATCAAATATTTGGGCGTCTGGACACATTCTGATTGGAATGAGATCATGAACAAAAACTTCTCTCTTTCCTTCAACCCAACTACTGAGGGTTATGAAAAGATGCTGAGCCCCTGAGCCGCCTCCCTGCGCGGGAGAAGTCGGTGACTCACAGGAATGTTCAATTAGAGGCAGTCCCCACCACCAGGCAGTGCCATCCCAGCCTGGCAGCCCAGAAACCCAACTTCTATTTCTGGCCTGATATGTACCCTTAGACAAGACACTAACTTTTTCACTGCTGTGCCAACATAAAGCCCAAAGTTCGAATTTGATGGGGTCAGAACCTCTGCACACAGCACTTTCCGGAAATCTGAATGTTTACAGGGGCGTGAGCTCCAGTTTGACTTAGGAGGAGTCAGGAGGAAGGAGGGTTTCGGTGTGTTCTCTTCCTCCATCTGCCATCTAGTCCTTCCCCCGCCCTCACCTTCCTGGCAAGTGACAAAAGGCAAGTGAGTGACAGAGGGGGCAGATGGACGCCAGCCTGGGGCAGTTTCACACCTTTTATCTTCCAACCTCAAATCCTAGGTTCATCATTCCTGTAGATTCAGAGAAAATGAAATATATCATAGATGACTTTGCCTCCTAGTTCCAAGTAACATTCTTCTGTATGGGGGGTATTTTCTTCCAGCTTTTATGTCTATAAAATGGAGCTTTGAAACCCTAGTCTCAGCTCACCAAGTGCTGTGTGCATGTATGTCCCTATCACTCTGAACTTCATTATGATATGAGGTTACAATGCACCAATAAAAGTATTTTTTTTTTTTTTGCGGTACCGGGGATTGAACCCAGGGGCGTTCTACCTCCGCGCTACACCCCCGGCCCTATTTTTTATACTTTATTTTGAAACCGGGTCTCATGAAGTTGCGGAGGGCCTCACTAAGTAGAGAGAGAGAGAGACAGAGAGAGAGAGAGCGAGTAAGAGAGAGAGAGAGAGAGAGAGAGAGAAAGCTGAGGCTGGCTGCGAACCCGGATCCTCCAGTCTCTGCCTCTCAGCGTACTGGGATTACAAGCGTGCGCCACCACGCCCGGCTAAAAGTATATTTTTAAGCCAGGCGTGGTAGTGCACACCTGTAATCCCAGTACTTGGGAGGCTGAGACAGGAGGATCACAGGTTGGAGGACAGCCTCAGCAATTTAGTGAGACTCTCATCAACCTAGCCAGACTCTTTCAAAAATAAAAATAAAAATAGGGCTGAGGGTGTAGCTCGGAGGTAGAATGCTCCTGGGCTCAATCCCAGAAACACACATACACACACAGTATATTTTTTTAAAAAGGATTGGAAAAAATGAAATAAACCCTAGTCTCTTGATCTCATCAGAGAGCTCCACCCCCAAGCCCAGCCTGCCCACCATGATTATTGGCCACTCCATTTGTACTTGGGTTGCTTCTTTCTGGGTGCACACATGTCTGACCTCTTAAGCTCCAAAGGCTAATGCTGTGTCTTATACCCCCTTGTCACCTAAGACACCTTGTGCACAGCCCTGGAATGAGCATTGCTAGGTCCTAAATAAACACTCAGTGGATCTGACACTCGAAGCACATGGGGTGCCATCTCTTCTTTCAGTGGTAATGAGAAATCAGAAAGCAGTGAGGTAGTGAATTAGGCACCACTGGTTTGCCTCTGCCCCTGGCTTTGGACAAGTTGCATAATCCCTCTCAGCCTCAGTTTCCTTGCCTGGAAGATGGAAATCATATCTGTGTCTACTTTGCTGAAGTGTTTTAAGAGGATTCGGCAAGCACCCCACACGAAGGACGTCAGTACGTGACAGCTAGTACTGTCATGGCTTTTCACTTGAAAAACTGAATCTTTTGATCACTTGATCTTTAAATAAACACATACTTGGATTACTTAGTTGTTATGATTATAAAATTATTTTAATTCTTCATAAAGTTGCAGAAGATTATACAATGAGTCAGCACCCTAGCTTCTATGCTAAAGGCAAACCCACCTTTTCTTTCTTTCTTTTTTTCTTTCTTTCTTTCTTTCTTTCTTTCTTTCTTTCTCTCTCTCTCTCTCTCTCTCTCTCTCTCTGTCTTTCTTTCTTTCTTTCTGGTACTAGGGATTGAACCCAGGGGCATTCTACCTCTCAGGGTCTCACTAGGTTGCTGAGAGTCTCACTATGTTACTGAGTCTGTCCTCAAACCTACGATCCTCCTGTCTCAGCCTCCCAAGTACTGGGATTACAGGCATGTGCCACTGCGCCCAGCTAAACCCCACCTTTTCTAAATCACCCATTGGCTTAAAAAATAGACACACATACACACACACACACACACACACACACACACACACAAACAAACACACATACACACGAGCGCACGGCAGTGATTGACAGAGCATTTGTCAAAATAACTTCAGTCAAAAGAAATGCGAAAATTACTAAGATTCAACAGTGACCCTGAGTTGCTTGGTCTCCTTTGGAAGTAGCCTGTGCCATTCTCTTGGGAGACACAGGGATCAATTTTTGTTGATTTTGTTTAAATGATAGAAAAAGCCAGATTTCAAGCACTGGAAGGCGCATTTGTAAAGTAAGCCTTCACACAGTGTCACGGTGCGACAGCAGACACACTTGACTCTTTTTACCGTCATCGACAATGAAGCCACATTATCTATAATAGCCCCAACCTGGAAACGGAACATGTATCCAACAGGTCAGGAGCACATTTTCACATTTTCACAAAGCAACGGCACGTTAGACTCTCAGATAAGGTGAAGATTCTATTCAAAATTAACATCAAGCAGCCGGGCGCAGTGGCGCACACCTGAATTACAGTACTTGGGAGGCTGAGACAGGAGGATCGAAAGCTCAAGGCCAGCTTCAGCAAATTAGCATGACCCTGTTTCAAAATGAAAAATAAAGTGGGGCCTGGTGGTGCATGCTTGTAATCCCAGTACTTGGGAGGCTGAGAAAGGAGGATCACAGGTTCGCGGCCAGCCTCAGCAACTTAGTGAGACCCTGTTTCAAAATAAAAAAATAAAGCTGGGCGTGGTGGCGCACGCTTGTAATCCCAGTACTTTGGGAGGCAGAGACCAGAGGATCCAGGTTCGCGGCCAGCCTGAGCTCTCTCTCTCTCTCTCTCTCCCTGTCTCTCTCTGTCTCTCTCTCCTTAGTGAGGCCCTCCACAACTTCGTGAGACCCGGTTTCAAAATAAAGTATAAAAAATAGGGCCAGGGGCGTAGTGCGGAGGTAGAACGCCCCTGTGTTCAATCCCCGGTACCGCAAAATAAATAAATAAATAAATAAAAATAAAATAAAATAAAATAGGGCTGGGGGTATAGCATGGAGATAGAAAGCAAGCCCCTGGGTTCAAACTCCAGTACCACAAAAAATTATATATAATTATATATTCATATATTATTTATATATATATATATGGGTGCACACACGCGGGACCTGCATATTTATTCTAGCAGTCTAATTCCCTGGGGAACATGAAAATTCTTCATCTCATTTCTTTAATCGTCTCCCATTACATATTATCTGCTGAAGTTTCTAAAACTATAACAAATTGTTTTTTCATCTGGGGGGTTTAGCTCAGTGGCAGAGCATGTGTAAGGCTCTGGATTTAATCCCCAGCACCAAAAAAGTAGAAAAAATTAATTTGGGATGAAAATAGACATGAAATTGCTGGGTTTGGGGGCAGGAGTGTGTGTGTGTGTGTGTGTGTGTGTGTGTGTGTGTGCGCGTTACTGAGAATTGAACCCAGAAGTGCTCTAACACTGAGCCACATCCCCAGCCCTTTAAAATTTTTATTTTGAGACAGGGTTGGCCTCAAACTTAGGATCCTCCTGCCTCAGCCTGGCTGGGATTACAGGGGTGCACCACTGTATCAGACTGAAATTGTTGTTTTTTAAAATAAGAAATTGCTGGGTTTTGAGTTCCTTCAATAAGTACAGCCATGTGATAGTTAATCTAAGTTGTCAACTTGACCTGATCATGACACACCCAAGATTATGTGATTTTGGGTGTGTAACAGCAGATTAAAGAGAAAGCCCTGCCCTGAATGTGGGCAGCAGGATTCTGATAGGTGCGGACTTAGATAAAGAGGGAGAAGCCGTAGAGTGTGTGCGACTCGTTCCGAGGAAAGCGCCTGAGATC
>PVJS01049286.1:0-14715 GCA_004027185.1 Glis glis | reverse complement strand
TGTGTGTGTGTTACTGGGGATTGAACTCAGGGGCATTCTACCTCTGAGTTACACCCCCAACCCTTTTTATTTTGAAACAGTGTCTCGCTAAGTTGCTGAGAGTCTCCCTAGGTTGCTGAGGCTGGCCTCGAACTTGCAATCCTCCTGTGTCAGCCTCCCAAGTACTGGGATTACAGGCGTGCGCCACCACGCCCGGCTTCTACATGGCTTTTTATTAAAGGAGTCTCGAGTCACTTTATGGGAAAGACATGGTTTGTCTGAGGTATGTTGACCTTCTCAGTCTGCAGCTACAACCTGGACCACATTTCTACTTCTTTTGTCCCAATGGACAAACACAGTAGCCGCTTGATGGGCATCTCGGCTCTGAGTCACCACGGTAACCTTTGGGGAAAAATCTAGGCAGTTCCTTAAAAAGTTAGAAATAGGATTACCATAGAAGCCAGGTATCCTACTTTTAAGTATACACCCCAAACAATTGAAAGCTGGGACTACAAAGAGGTGAACTGAGAAAGATGAATAGACCACCTGGATCTTGCAGGCTCAGGTAAAGGATTTTATTTTAATCCTAGCTGGACATGGTGGTGCACACCTGTAATCCTAGTACTTGGGAGGCTGAGACAGGAGGATCACAGGTTCGAGGTCAGCCTCAGGAACTTAGGGAGACGCTCAGCAAACTAGCGAGACCCTGTTTCAAAATAAAATAAAATAACATAAAATGAAATATGCCTGAGGGTATAGCTAACAAGTAGAATGCCCCTGGATTCAACCCCCAGTAACACACACACACACACACACACACACACACACACACACAGATTTTATCTTAATCCTAAAGCAAGGAGCTCTATTAAATTTAAAAGAGCCAACTGACATGACCAGACCTGTGGTGCATGTTTTTTAGTTATTTTAATTATGGGAAAAAGCACATCACATAAAATGCATCGTCATAGCCATTTTAAGCATATACACGTTCATAGATTTATTCGCTGCTCTAGGAGGTGTGAACAGCCCAACTGCCATTGACAAATGGGTGGATGAACAAAATGTGGTCCGTCCATCCATGGAGTATTATTCAGTCAGAATAGTGAGACCCTCAGCAACTTAGTGAGACCCTGTTTCAAAATAAAAAAAATAAAAAGGCTAGGGGTGCAGCTCAGAGGTAGAATGCCCCTGGGTTCAATCTCTAGTACCAAAAAATAAAAAATAAAAAAGAAGGTCATTCTGACACCTGCTACGACATGGATGAAGCTTCAAGGACATTTTTCTCGTTGAAATAAGCTAGTCACTAAAAGCCAAATATCATATGACTCCACTTATATGAGGCACTTAGAGTTGTCAAATCCCTAGAGACAGACTGTAGGATGCCAGGAGCCGAGGGGAAGGGGGATTTATTGGTTAATGGGTATAGAGTTTTGCAGGGTGGCGAGTTCTAGAGATGGGTGCACAACCAGGTGAATGTATTCACTGCAGCTGAATTATGCGCTTAAAATGGTTATGATAAATCTTATGCTGTGCGCATGGTCCCGCCATTAAAATCAGTGATGAAAAACCAAAAACAAAACACCTACAAATCTGGTCATGTCAACTGGCTGTTGAAAATTTAACAAGCCATTGCTTGAAGATGGAAATAAAAATCTTTCCCTTAGCCTGCAAGATCCAGTGGCCTCTGTCCCTCTCTAAGGGGGACAGATTTAATAGTGTCCCGGTGCCTGGTCATGTTAGTCATGGAGGACAGACTCCAGGTGGCTCCGTGGACCCAGTCTTCCACTCTTCACTTCCTTGTAGGACCGCCTCCCTGAGCGTGGGCGGGACCTGCAACTTCCTTCTAAAGGAACAGAATAAGGCGGAGGCGATGGATGTCACTTCCATGGTAGCAGTGCACAGAATTCTAACTCCCATCTTGCTGGCAGACTCTCTCCTTTGCTGGCTTTGAGGAAGCCCAGCAGCAATACTGGGAAAGCCCAGCCAGCAAGGAACCGCAGGCAGTCCCCAGCTGACAGCCAGCAAGACATGGCGGCTCCCAGTCCAACAGGATGAGAGGAACCACCATGTGCACTTGGAAGTCTATGTTTCCACATTGGAGTCTCAGATGGGACAGCTCTACTTGGCACCTTGAAGACCCTGAGGCAGAGGACTCAACTCATCTGGGCCTGGATTTCCGATCCACAGAACCTGGGACTATTTGTTACACAGCACTAGCTAACCAATACAATACTGCTGCTGCTGACGATCATGCCCTTTTGACAGCAAGCTAACTAGCTTCGTGTGGCTTCCAGGTCTGAAGTCATTCATTCCTTTACTCTCCTATCTATGTGTTTATTCAGCAATTCATTCAGTCCCCGCAAGGCCAAATAGGAACCAACTCTGTTTCTTACCACTGAGTGACCTCAGTCAGTGCTTGAACTTGAAGGCTCGGTTTGCTCTTGTAACAGGGGAGGCAGTTCGGACCCAGTTGTGTGTAGTGAAGACACTTGAGCCCAGTGTCCCAAGCCCTGCTTCCTGTCCCCTCCCGGCTGTCGGTCAGGACAGGGAGAGCAGCGCCTCTCTCTGTCCCCGGCACACTCTTCTGTGACTTCATATCTCAAGGCATCCTCGCCCCGGCGGGCATGGCCTGAACAGGTGCAGGATCGAGCAGACCTGGGCCACCCGGTGTGTCCTCCCTGCGTGGACCTGAGTCCAGAGGCCTTGGGAGGAGAAGCTGCGGGGCCTCGGAGCCCCAAGACGCCTCTGTCGTCTTACCCGCAGGTGCAGCCTGGCTGGCAGAGCGGTGGGAGACGGAGGCCGGGGAGGGGACGGGGGACCCTGGGTGCCGATGAAGCAGTGATGACAGGCCAGGATGGCCGAGGCCAGGGTACTTATCTGGAGGAGGAGGATGAGCAGGCACCCTTGTCGCTGTTCCTTCTCAGCCTCCCTGGGCCCCAGGAGACTTCCTTCCAACATTCCTCTCTGCCTGGACTCCCACTGGGCAGGAAGCACCTGCTGCCCAGACCCCCAAACACCACAGCTGGCACTGTCTTCAGCCTGGTCCCCAGCGACAGGGACAGGGGAGGCAGAGGGAGCTGTTGCTTATGGACGGGGAGGCTGAGAGCCGACTCTTTGGCTGGGCGTGGTGGTGCACGCCTGTCATCCAGGTACTTGGGAGGCTGAGACAGGAGGATCACAGGTTTGAGGACAGCCTCAGCAAGTAGTGAGACTCTCAGCAACCTAGCGAGACCCTGTTGCAAAATAAAAGATAAAATAGGGCTCAGAGGTAGAATGCCCTGGGTTCAATCTCCAGTACCACACAGACACACGCAAAAAAAAAAAAAAAAAAAAGAGAGAGAAAGAGAGAGGAAGGAAGGAAGGAAGGGAGAGAGGGAGGGAGGGAGGGAGGGAGGGAGAAAAGAAAGCCTACCTGTATGGTTGTTCTGAAGATGAAGGGGCTAGCCCGTCTTTCTGGCCATTGTACCTGTTTGCAGGTGAGACTTAAGGTAGAACTGCCTATCTGCCCGCAAGATCAAGAGAGAGAAATAGATGAACAAACAGATATGGGAAGACTAACAGATTTTGCAACTTACATCCACCCTGCAGCTCTCTGCATTGTCTGGGAGTACCCCGCCCTGCAAGAATCCTCCTCCTCCAGGCAGCCCTCCATGATCCACAGAAAAGAAGCAAGCTCATCATTCTTGGAAACCCTGTCTCACTTCCAGCCTTGGATCATTCAGGCCTGGATGAGAGCTGGAGAGATAGAAGGATGGAGACACAGCTCGAAGGGTAGACACTGTTAGCTGCCGAGTGCCAGCAATGGGCAGGCACAGGTTAAAGACTTTCCAGCAAGGTGAGCATCGTCGCTCTTATCAGTGGCCAGTGCCGATGCGCTGAGTCGTCATATCAACCGCCTACTTACACAGTGGCCACCTGCAAAGCCAGAGAAAAACCCTGGATCTCGGATCCCCTACCTCACCGCCCTCACCGCCCCCAACTCACCGTCTCTTCCTGTAACAAACTTGGGATTCAGTTTAATTTATCTCGGAGCCCCAGACACAGCCTTGCTCTTGATCTAGGCCTGAGGTTCAGAGAACGCCTCTCTCCTTTCCCCTTTGGTACAGTCATAATCTACAGAAGACAGAACAAGACAAGGGCCGGAAGGGAGCCATTTCCTCCCCAGAGGCAATTCCAGCCTGCTCTTGAGGAGCGAGGTGAAGTCCAGGTGCAGAGAGGGTAGCCAGAGAACTAGAGATTCACTGAGCCTGGACCTGCGCCGCGGCTCCGTGGAGATGTAGAATCCGGAGTCAAAAGAAACCAGGTACGTTCCCTAGTCCCACCAGGTCCTATCTGTGTGACCTCCCCCCGCCCTCCGTGTTCTCATCTACAAAATGGGAATAGCTACAGATCCGGCCTCATAGGTATTCTTTTTCTTTTTTTAAGATTAAAGGAGAGGATTTGAGTGTGGGGCATGGCAGAGTAAATTCCTCTAAACGGGGAATTATTTTTTTATGTTTTTATTTACTGTAATCCGTTTAGAAAGGCTTGCCGCTGTGACGGTTTTATAGCTCGGATCTGGATCTGGGGTTCTTGAAACCTTCCAGATGGGCTGAAAATTGACTTTGATAGATGATGGCGCCGAACTGGGAAGGGATAATTCATTCTCGACCAGCCCTACGGGTGACGTACAACACCAAGCGCCCGCGTCCAGCCTCGCTCCCCGGCCCCCGGTACACTGCCCTTATTCTCTTAGCAGGTGTTCATTGGTCCCTCGTCGCACGTCCAAGAAATGGGTCTGGCTTCACCCAAGGGCAGGGAGAGTGGGTTGCTGCAGCCGGGCATGCATGCAAGAGGCTTTTAACAGATGGACAGACAGACAGACAGACTGGCGTTCAAGTAGCCCTGCAGAGAGTAAACGGCTAACCCTTCCAGGAGGATCTCAGTGGACAGGTCTGGGCTGTAGGTTTGGTGTAGGACCCAAATATCCATCATTCGCTTTGTAGACCTCATTGTCTCCAAAGGCCTCCTGCTGACATGCTGCTTGAAATCAAAATTGAGGGTTTCAGCTGGGCGTGGTGGCACATCCCTATAATCCCAGTACTTGGGAGGCTGAGACAGGAGGATCGCAGATTCGAGGCCAGCCTCAGAAACTGAGCAAGACCCTGTTTCAAAATAAAAAATAATATAGGGCTGGGGGTGTAGCTCAGAGGTAGAATGGCTCTGGGTTCAACCTTCAGTACACCCCTAAAAAAAAATTCAAGGGTTTCGCCAAAGCTCTAAAACATGGGCATGCTTTAAAAGGGTATAGAATAAAGGAAACATGAAACTTTATTCTCTTTTGGACACGAGACCTTTAGCTGTGCAGGTTTCCCCAGAGAAAAAGGTGGGGGCCAAGGCAGACTGGCCAAAGTGCTACATCTAAGGATCATGTTAGATACTTGTACCTAACCATTGGTACCCAGTGGTTATCTGGAAGCGTTCAATAGAGTCTACAGTACCTGGTGTAACGGGTTGGATTTGCAATGTCCCCCAGCCCTCATGGGAACAAGGTAGCAATGTTGGAAGTGGGGCTTGGTTGCTAAGGAGGATCCCTGGGGGTGTGGCTGTGGGGATTCTATGGTTCCTCCTCCCCCTGCTCTCTCTGTTTCTGGGCTCCACAATGCGAGAGTGGAGCCTGGAGCTGCTGTCCCTCTCTCTGCTTCCTGCTGCCATGCCCTGACCTCCGCGGACCCGGCCTGACCTGGACTGAACCTCTGAAATCTCCAGAACTGTGAGCAAATAAGTCTTCCTTCCTCTACATTGTGTGGTCAGACATTTTGGATTATTGCAGTGAGAATGTGGATCGAGACAACTAGTGATAAAGTGCACCCTAGTTATAATAGCTAGATAAGTGGACTTTATTTTTTATTTTTTATTTTTGGTACTGGGAATTGAATTCAGGGTCGTTCTACCTCCGAGCTACACCTTCAGCCCTATTTTTTATTCTTTATTTTGAAACAGGGTCTCACTAAGTAGCTGAGGCTGGCCGCAAACCCGGATCCTCTGATCTCAGTCTCCCAAGTCCTGGGATTACAAGTGTGTGCCACCACGCCCGGCATAAATTGACTTTAAAAAAATGGATGTGACACCAGGTGGGGTGGTGCAGGGCTGTAATTCCAGTACTTGAGAGGCTGAGACAGGAGGATCGCAGGTTCATGGCCAGCCTCAGCAAGTAGTGAGCCTCTCATCAACCCAGAGAGACCTTGTTTCAAAAATAAAAATAAAATAGGGCTAGGGGTGTAGCTCAGAAGTAGAATGCCCCTGGGTTCAATCCCCAGTATCACACACACATACACAAAAATAGATGTGAAGTTCACATCCCATAAAATTAACCATTTGAAGGCTATATAGTTCAGTGGCATTTAGGACATTCAAACATTGTGCAAACACCACCTCTATCTAGTTCCAAAACAGTTTCATCACTCCAAAAGAAAATCTTGTATGCATTAAGTAGTCACTTCCATTTTCCCCCCTACCCTCAGCTCTTGACAACCACCAATCTGCTCCCTATCTCTGTGAATTTGCCCATTCTGGACATGTTCTATAAATGAAGTCATACAATATGTGGTATTTTTTTGAATCTGTCTCCTTTCACTTAGTATAATGTTTTCCAGGTTTATCCACACTGTAAGATCTATCAACTCTTTATTTTATCTCCTCCTCCTCCTCCTCCTCTTCTTCTTCTTCTTCTTCTTCTTCTTCTTCTCCTTCTCCTTCTCCTCCTCCTCCTCCTTCTCCTCCTCCTCCTCCTCCTCCTCCTTCTCCTCCTCCTCCTCCTTCTCCTCCTCCTCCTCCTTCTTCTTCTCCTCCTCCTCCTCCTCCTCCTCCTCCTCTTCTTCCTCCTCCTCCTCCTCCTCCTCCTCCTCCTCCTCCTCCTCCTCCTCCTCCTCTTCCTTCTCTTCCTCCTCTTCTTCCTCTTCTTCCTCCTCCTCCTTCGTGGTATTGGAGGTTGAACCCAGGAGCATTCTGCCTCCGAGCTACAGCCCCAGCCCTGTTATTTTTATTTTATTTTTTTTTTTTGCGGTGCCGGGGATTGAACGCAGGGCCATTCTACCTCCACGCTACGCCCCCAGCCCTATTTTTTATACTTTATTTTTTAAACCAGGTCTCACGAAGTTGCGGAGGGCCTCACTAAGGGGAGAGAGAGAGAGAGAGAGAGACAGAAAGAGAGAGAGATAGAGAGAGAAACAGAGAGACAGAGAGACAGGGAGAGAGAGAGACAGGGAGAGAGAGCGCTGAGGCTGGCCGCGAACCCGGATCCTCCGGTCTCCGCCTCCCAAAGTACTGGGATTACAAGCGTGTGCCACCACGCCCGGCTCTGTTATTTTTATTTTGAAACAAGGTCTCACTAAGTTGCTGAGGCTGACTATGAACCTGGGATCCTCCTGTCTCAGCCTCTCAACTTTCACTTCTTTTATGAATGAGTACACTGTAGGAATGGACTGAATTTGTTTAACCACCCATCCATCAGTGGACATGTGGGTCGTTTACACCTTTGTTATTGTGAATAATGTTGCTGTGAACATTCAGGTACAAGCATCTGTCTACCTGCTTTCAGTTATTTGGGGCACAGAGGAGTGAAGTTGCTTAGTCATCGGTACTTGTGTGCAAGTAAGCTGGTATTTTACTTAAAAATGGCCCCAGAGCACGTGGGGACTGAGCCCAATTATTGTTCCTAATTTTTTCGGGGGGGGTACTGGGGATTGAGCCCAAGAGCATTCTACCTCCAAGCTACACCCCCAGCCCTATTTTATTTTTATTTTGAAACAGTCTCACTAGGTTGATGAGAGTCTCACTACTTGCTGAGGCTGTCCTCCAACCTGCGATCCTCCTGTTTCACTCAGCCTCCCAAGTACTGGGATTACAAGCGTGCACCACCACCACGCCTGGCTTGCTCTTAATTTATAAATTAAACTTTACCATCGGTATGTATGTGTGGGGAAAATAGAGAATATATAGAGTTCTGTTCTCCCTGTGGTCTCAGGCACCCGCTGGGGGTCTTGGAGCATACCCTCCATGGATAAGGGAGACTATGTATATGGATGCATGAATGCATAGACTAATGGCTTCTTCTTATCTTCTTTGAAGGCCTTGGGAGTGCGAGAATGATATCAAATACGGAGGACATCCAAGTCTATCCAAAAGAGGCTCTGGGTAGCTGTGTGCTACCACCTTAGCTCCTGTTATAGATTCTGCAAACACTCGGTACACTGGGGACCTCCCCACCGCTGCTTTTGCCACCTGGATGTTCTGCCCACGGGCGCGGCTCTCGCTCTTCTCCTTCACGACCCCTCCGGAGGCTTTCCTGGCCACCAATATAAAATAGCATCCCAGCCCTCGAACATGTCCACGCCAGGTAATATCCGCCATGTCCAAAAGGTTATACATAGCATCTATGAACGTTACAGAGGTCCGATGATACAGTTACGCCTGCCACGCCGCGTGAGAGCTAAGGCGTGGCCATTTCTCTCTTTTTTTAAAAAAATGCTTTTATTGGTGCAACATCATAGCGAGATTCGGGGTGATACAAGCACACATGTCCACAGCACGTGGGGTGTCTCCCTCCTCCCCCACCCAGTGGATCCTGAACCCAGGGATGAGACCAAACCCTAGAGACGCGGTTTCTTCCTGGATTACATATATATGATACAGTTCAATTTATGAATTGGGCGCAGTAAGAGTTAACTACAACAACTAATAATAAAATAGAACAATTATAACAACATACCTTAATAAAAGCTATATAAATGTGATCTCTCTCTCTCTCTCTCTCTCTCTCTCAATATTCTATTTTACTGTACTCACCCTTTCTCTTGCCCAAGGGTAACTGAAACCATAGAAAACAAAACCACAGAGCCGGGCGTGGTGGCGCACGCTTGTAATCCCAGTACTTTGGGAGGCAGAGACCGGAGGATCTGGGTTCGCGGCCAGCCTCAGCGCTCTCTCTCTCTCCCTGTCTCTCTCTCTCTCCCTGTCTCTTTCTCTCTCTACTTAGTGAGGCCCTCTGCAACTTCGTGAGACCCGGTTTCAAAATAAAGTATAAAAAATAGGGCTGGGGGTGTAGCATGGAGGTAGAACGCCCCTGGGTTCAATCCCTGGTACCGCAAAAAAAAAACAAAAAAAAAAAACCTCGCAGACTGGGGGACTCCTGTACTGAAAATAACACTTTAACACCAGGCACTGTGGCACACGCCTGTAATCCCAGTATTTGGGAGGCTGAGACAGGAGGGTCACAGGTTTGAGGCCAGCCTCAGCAACTTATCAAGGCCCTCAGCAACTTATCAAGATTCTTTTTCAAAATAAAACGAAACAAAACAAAACAAAAAGCAGGGCTGGGGGGGGTGTAGCTTAGAGGTAGAACACCCCTGCATTCCATCCCAGTACCATAATAAATAAATAAGTAAATAATAAAAATAACAGTAATGCTTTAGACAGGTTCCCAAAGCCCCCAGATCTGCCCGCTCCTGACCTCGCAGGTCGCCACCTCGGCCTCCCCCTGGTCTCTCGGGGCTGCGCTGTACAGCTCACGACAGCGGCTGGGCTCTCCCTGGCTTTATCCGCATTGCTTCCCTATTCTTTTCCCATGATGCCTGGCGCCTCTCCCACCCCCTCCTCATACTCGCACTGCCATCTCTGCCTGGTGACGGTTCTTTAGGACTCCCCCGGGTACCCTGGGCAGCCACGTCCCTGACTGCGCCCAGCCTGGGTTCCGTGCCTCTTCTGGACTTCTTCCATCTTCTCCCAGTTTGATTGTCTCCATTTTACTGCGAGGTATTTTTTTTAACATTGATTTCCCTTTTTGCATTTTATCCCTGAGATTGCCCTTGATCTTGGCAGCTCAATACTTGGACCATAGAGATTTTCCAGGAAGCAGGGTGGAAGGAATGAATAATCAGACGACTTCTGTTTCATTTCGTCACACAATAAGCATGTGGACGAGGACCCCAAGAGACGAAGGCTTCTGGCGTTGATGTGAAGGACAATGGCTGCGCTTCTGAGTGTTCGACTTGGTTTGGTATGGACATTTAGGATCACACAACTTTCTAATTTCCCTTTTCACATTGGCTGCCAGGAAGCTGAGGGGCATATATGTGTCTTGCCCTGGCAAATGAACAGATTGTGGGAGGGACTTTTCCTCTTTTCCTGTAGTTTTATGCCCTCACTATTGATGATGGTTTTTTTTTGGGGGGGATAGGCTAAACAGGTTTTACCTTTGGTTATTTTTATTGCATTTCATATATCATTGGAAGTGTCTTCAAGATCTTCCAAGAGTGAAACAATACATGAACCAACTGTATTAGTTTCTTTTCGCTGCTATAACAAATTGCCGCAAACCTAGTGGCTTAAAACAATAGAAATTTGCTTTCTAGGGACTGGAAGTCCAAGACGGGTCTTAGAGGGCTAAACTCATGCTGTGGGAAGCCCGCATTTCTTTTGGATGCTATATAGAGGAATAGATTTCTGTCTTTCCCAGCTCTGAGAGGCTGCCTGCGTCCCTGAGCTCATGGCCCTGCTGCACTCCGTCCTCTGCTCTCATTACCCCATCTCCTTGTCTACTGACCTTCCTGCCTCCCTTTTATAAAGACCCCTGTGATAACATTGGGCCACTCAGATAACCCAGGATAACCCCCCATTTCAAGATCCTTAATTTCATCTTCATCTGCTCTTTACCATGTCACGTGGCACACCCATAGGTTCCTGGGACTCCAGGGGTCAGAAGTAGACATGTAGTGGTGGGGTGTGGGCGACTTATTGTGGATTCTGCTCACCAAGCACCTAGCTGATTATTTGCAGTATGCAGGCAATACACGTGAGCCAGGGTCTTCCTCAGTGGGGTAGTAATCATTTTCAAGACCTTTTAAAGCTGGGCATGGTGGTGCACACCTGTAATTCTAATACTTGGGAGGCTGAGACAGGAGGATCACAGGTTCAAGACCAGCCTCAGCAATTTAGAAAGACTCTCAGCAACCTAGCGAGACCTTGTTTCAAAAACTAAAAATAAAAGGGCT
This sequence comes from Glis glis, assembly GCA_004027185.1. Taxonomy (NCBI): domain Eukaryota; kingdom Metazoa; phylum Chordata; class Mammalia; order Rodentia; family Gliridae; genus Glis; species Glis glis. The sequence continues at coordinate 3,703 of PVJS01049286.1, read as the reverse complement.
GGGGGTAGAGCTCAGAGGTAGAATGCCCCTGGGTTTAATTCTCAGTACCCCAAACAAACAAAACCCTTTAATAGGCACAACGATCAAAAGAAGACAGAACTTGGGATTTTGAGGCTCAATCTTTCCGGAGAAATTGGGGTATAATACTATATGAACTGAAGGACCCCATCCATCCAGAGTCCGTCCCCGGGGCTTCACATTCCTCTGCTGGACTCTCCTGACTCAGCCTCTCCCCCCACGAGGAGCCTGGATCCTCGAAAGAGCCCCCCAAGATCAAAGCCTGCGGCCCACACCTCCCGATGGTTTTGAAACCCTGCCGACACCCAGCTGTAATGAACCCGCCGAAGACAGCTTGTCTACGCAGAAAGTCCAAGGCGTTTGGAAATCAGTTCTCGACGATTCGGCTCCTAAAGGAAAGCCCGCTTGTCTTACTGGTTCTCCGGGTGTGTTTAACCTCCTTCCTTGGGAAGATTCTGGAAGCCTGAACCTCAGGGACTCTGGAACAATTGCTCCTTCTCTTTGGCCTTCTGCTTCCTTCAGCAGCATCCTCCCTGCGTTGCCCCGGGGGCGCGTTGCCCCGGGCAACAGCCCTGCCCGCCCGGCTGGGCCAGACGCGCTGGGTTAAATCCAGTCACTCCAACCCTGGAGCAGATATTTCTGGATGCGACAATCGTCCCAGGTTCCAGTGAGGAGCACAATGTGTTGTCTCCATTCCTGTAGCGTGAATCCCAGGCACCACCGCGAGGGAGCAATCCTGCGGCTCGTCCCCACGGCAAAGAGCTTTAAAGCCCCTTTCTCTGGAAAGACTGCACTGTCCCCGACACTACCGTGTTCTAAAGACGAAAGTTTGGCGACAGAGACTGGCTCGCCTCTGTTGCTTTACTTATTGGCTGTGTAAACCTCAGCAAATTACCTGAAATGACTGCATTTCCTTTCCTTCTTCTGGGGGTGGGACGCACACACGCACACACACACACACACACACACACACGCACGCACACACGCAAGGGAAAATTCCTTCCTTCCTTCCCTCCCTCCCTCCTTGGAACTTCCTTCCTTTCCCTTCCTTCCTTCCTTCCTTCCTTCCTTCCTTCCTTCCTTCCTTCCTTCCTTCTTTCTTTTTCCTTCCTTCCTTCCTTCCTTCCTTCCTTCCTTCTTTCTTTCTTTCTTTCTTTCTTTCTTTCTTTCTTTCTTTTCTTTCTTCCTTTCTTCCTTTCTTTCTTGTGCTAGGGATTGAATCCAGGGGCATTTCACCTTCAGGGTACACTCTCAGGCCACCCCCCTTTTTAAATTTTGAAACAGGGTCTTGCTAAGTTGCTGAGGGTCTCACTAAGTTACTGAGGCTGACCTTGAACCTGCGATCCTCTTGTCTCAGCCTCCAAAGTACTAGGATTACAGGCGTGCGCCACTGCTTCTGGTTGGGTGAATTTCTATGATAACAAAAATATACTCCTGAAACTTGACTCCCGATATCATACTTTATATAAATACACACAGAGAAGCATGGGCAGGGGGAGGGGGGAGGTATAATAAGAATTAGTGGGTTATGCTATTATTAGCCAGCTGTGTATGAAGATTTACAGTTTCTCTGTCTTAATTTCCTCATCAATAAAATACCATAATATTACTTTCAGAGTTAGCTGGGAGTTTGAATTAGTTCATACCTGGAAAGTGCTTAACAGAATAGTTGACGCACGGCAATACCTATTCTTATTATATTTATTGATCTTCTATAAAATGGAGCTGATCATTAGAAATTGATGCAAAAGGCTGGGTAGAAGGAGAACTATAAACGCTAACTATTATCATCATGAACAGCTGTTCTGTGCATTTGGGGCTGGATTTAGGAAGAGGGCACTGGGGTTATCGGGGAAGGTTGATACAGAGGTTTAAATTTGCTAATTCAAAGCCGTAGAAATGAGCCAGGTGTGGTGGCACTCACCTGTAATCCCAGTACTTGGGAGGCTGAGACGGGAGGATCGCAGGTTCGAGGCCAGCCTCAGTCAGTAGTGAGACTTTCAGCAACCTAGAGAGAATCTGTTTCCAAAAAAAAATCAAAAAAGGGCTGGGCGTGTAGCTTGGAGGTAGACTGCTCCTGGGTTCAATCCCTAGTATCACAAAAATAAAACAAAATAAAAGTGGTAGAAATGCTTCAAGGAGGCAGGGGGGGGGAGGAGTTTGTATACAGCTGAAAGCCGACGGGCAGAACGTACTTCAGTATCACAACTGAAGACTCTGAATTAGATACTGAAGCAAAAGTAAAGATATACGCCTTTGCACGTGAACTTCTGCACTTCAGAAGATAAATGATACAGGTAATTAAGGAAAAATGGAACCCATAGGAACATTTTGCCCTTTAGCTCCTCCAAAGCCGGTAGCTGCTTTTCATTGGTCAATATTTACCTCCTGAATGGAGCAACGGGAGTCAGCACTTCCTTCCTCTTGCTAATTCATCTGTTTCTGTACACTACACGTAAGCGGCCTATACACCCGGCACCGAGACGCTAAGAGCTCTATCAATAGAAAATCAACAATAATCATTTATATTTAATGGTCCCCACCGCTGAAACACCAAACAGTGCACTGTGCAAAAGACAGAGGGACACTTAGCGTGACAAATGCCTGTGGGTAATTGATTTGGGTTAACAACTTCCTTCGCTAATGGTGTTAATTGCGTTAATCAACAGGCCGATTTCATCAGAGGCTTTCAAAGGCCGGTCCTGGAGCTCACCAGAGCTTTCCCGGGCTGATGAGTTAGTCCCCCAGGTGGAAAAACTCAGGCTGGATTTAGAACCACCGTCAGAACTGTTCCTGCAATGTCTTATAGTCCAGCCAAGTACCCGGCTCAGCAGCCTGCGCCTCTAGCAGATGCGAGCGGAGCCAGCCTGGTGGCACACGCCTGTAAACCCAGTGCTTGGGAGGCTGAGACAGGAGAATTTCAGGTTCACAGCCAGCCTCAGCTACTTAGTGAGGCCCTCCGCAACTTAGCAAGACCCTGTTTCAAAATAAAAAATAAACTAGGGCTGGGGGAGTAGCTCAGAGGTAGAATGCACCTGGGTTCAGTCCCTAGTTACACACACGTGCGCGGGCACACACACACACACATACACACACGTGCGCGCGTGCGCACACACACTGAGTGGGCCGGGGCTGGTGCTGCGTAAGTCCGGTTAGCAGTGTTGTTGATGGTGTTGCTTTGGGCTCCCTGGAATTGCTTTCCCTTGGCATGGTCTGCCCGTTTCCTTTATGGGCACATGTTCAACGTGGGTCTGTGTTGCTACCGTGGGCAACTGATCTACACCAAGCCGATGGAATTAACAGCTTGAAAACAGGGACCCAGGACTAAGAGAAAAAATAGATTTCGAATACAGTAGCTTCAGGGAGGGTGCCCAGACAAGCCCTCTGACCCAGTAGGTGCCCACTGCTCTCAGGCCCCTGGGGAATTTCTGCTTTCTGGACATTCCCTTCTTTTTTTTAATTAATTAATTAATTTATTTTTTTGCGGTACCGGGGATTGAACCCAGGGGCGTTCTACCTCCGCGTTACACCCCCGGCCCTATTTTTTTATACTTTATTTTTAAACCGGGTCTCACGAAGTTGTGGAGGGCCTCACTAAGTAGAGAGAGACAGGGAGAGAGGGAGAGAGAGAGAGAGAGAGAGAGCTGAGGCTGGCCGCGAACCCGGATCCTCCGGTCTCCGCCTC
>PVJS01049285.1:0-14717 GCA_004027185.1 Glis glis | reverse complement strand
GTACTGAGGATTGAACCCAGGGACATTCTACCTCTGAGCTACACCCCCGGCCCTATTTTATTATTTTCTATTTTGAAACAGGGTGTCGCTAGCTTTCTGAGAGTCTCACTACTTGTTGAAGTTGTCCTCAAGCCTGTGATCTTCCTGTCTCAGCCTCCCAAGTACTGGGATTACAGGCATGCGCCACCACACCCAGCCATCCCCAGCTATTTTCATTTTTTAAATTTTGAGACAGCGTCTCACTGAGTTGTTGAAGCTGGCCTTTAATCTGCAATCATTCTGCCTCCCGAGTAGGTGGGATTATAGGTGTATGCCAATGTGCCTGGATTCTTCTATGTATTTTTTAAAGGAAGGAGACCATATGCAGTCTGGGAGCAAAGAATACCTCTATTTATAGCCACAACTTTTTCCTCATGGATTTTTTTTTTGGTGTTGCATCCCTGCTGTTACCAATCAAGCATATGAGAAGTATAAACACATGTCAACACACTTATTAACTTATTAATAATTTATGGTAAAATAGTTTCAGAAAACTGCAGTAAGAACATTTTGTTAGAAAATATTTTGCAGTCATTGAAGTACAGTTCCTATCTTCTGAGAATAAGCCAGACAAAACTACTCAACCACAGTTCTGCTCCCAGAGTTCTATGACCCTGACCTCAGTCAAAACCTCTGAGCTGTAAGTTATTATCTGCAAATGAAAGTTGAGTTAGATGATCATTGAGGTCCCTGACAGTTCTTAAAACAAAAGCAATTTGCTTGGATATGGAAAGTTGTAGAGTTGTGCTTTCTTTATCAAATTCATTAACGACTTAAAATTTCAGTCAAGGTTCCTATTTTCCAAGCTGGGTTTCAAAGGAGTGGATATGGAGTTAATTGTTGAAAGCAGCTTTTATTTTGAAGAATTTAGGAAGAACTTGTGATGTGGAAGAGGAAAGAGACTTACTGTAAGAGGCTCCAGAGGGCAGACTTGGACTAGTGAATGCAAGTTGTGGGGAAGGACATGTAGACTAAATGAGATGAAAAGATGTCTCAAGATGGAACTGCTTGGAAGCAGAGCTCCTTCAAGAGGCACAACTCTTTGTCCTTGACTAGGGAGAGGAAGAGGCCAGCTCACTTACTGGTGATATTTGCAGAAAGAATCCATACATCAGAGAAGAGCTCGTACCAGACACCTCGAAGCCCTCTCCAGTGCTGGGATCTTTTGAAGTATGTTGACAAAGGACATTGGGAAATGCTAGCATGCAGATTCTCTTCTGGGGAAGTTGCTCAGCACACTTGCCTAGCATGCGCCCTGGGTTAGATCCCCAGCACTGCCAAAACAAACAAACAAAAAAATAATTTTGTGCCAGATTCTCTTCAGGTGTTTGGACAAAGAAGGAGCCTGATGTTTGCACAGCACTGCCTTCGCAGCTCTTCTCTCTCCTGCACCAAGTGACCTATGTGTCATCGAGAGAAACTGGTTATGTGGTGAAGTCCGGAAATAGTAGTCAAGTCAAAATATAAACACACTTGAGAATGAGTTGTAAAAATTGGTTTCATTCCATTATTTGAGGGATTCAGCTGAGACAAGAGTTGGGATTGTGTCATGGAGACCACAAAGAACCTCATGCAGTGATAATTGAGGGAAAGAATGGTCCTTGTTTTGGCTTAAGACTGGGTTCATACCTATTGATCTGGAATTTGTACATCCTTTTTCCTATTTAACATGAAGAGGAAATAAGATAAGCAAATAAAGATAATCAATAGGAAGGTGATTAAAACCATAAAAAGCAACTGAGCAAATAAAACACCCACAAAAGCACAGATAAGATTTTTTTTTCTAAAAGAAAAATAAATAGCCATTGTACAAGAAGAATAACAAAACAGGAGTATGTGGCCTCCTCTGGGGAAGACTGCAGGTGAAATGGCCAGAGGTTGAAGTCGCTGCCATGGGGCAGACAGGTGAGAAAGTTGTCTGCTGGACATTTTCTATTATTAAAGAAGAGAACTCATCCGTCATTTTGGACAGTGGCTTTCATTCCCCACGGCAGAAGCTTTTCTATACTTGCAATTCCAGCCACATACAGGCAAGCATAATGTAATAGAGGAAGCCTTCCTCATGAGCTCAATTCTATGTGATTGGAAATCAGATCACTATAACCTGAAGTGAACAATTTAAGCAAATTAAGCAGTTTTCCTATATCCAAACTGAATACACGTTTAAAGAACAATTTTCTTTACACAAGGGTAACGTTGACTCAAGAAATATTCATGCAAAAAGGAACATCATCTGACAGAAAACAGAAATGAACATTGTTTTTTCAAAATGTCAATTTATACCTAAACTTGTAATCTAGAGTAAATGTATAAATCCAGTATATTTTAGTTTAAACTTCAATAAAGTTTGGAATGGCTTGGGGGTTCTAAAGTTCTATACCACTGATTGTCATGTTCAATTGTTGGTAAATTTTACATTAGAAATTATTTGGAACATTCCATGTACTATTCAGGATCTAGGTGTTTGTTAGAGAAAGAATGGGAAAAACAAAAATTTGAAAAGATATTTTAGATTTTACTAATGATAGCGAGAGAAAAAAACATTTCAAAGCAAAGCAAAGAAAAAAACCTATTTGCTTTTCAGGAGATTAATTTTTAATGTTGCTGGCCAATTATTCTAAGACAGGAGGAGCAAAGCAATGGCTCTTTGGGAATGTCTTTCCTTTATGAGAAAATAACATAAGAGAATCACATTATGTTAATAAAGCAATTATGTGTGCATACCAAATTTAAGAGATGTCAGACTTTAGAGATAAAGAATGCATATAAAAGAAACAGGCTGGGGTGTAGCTCAATGGCAGAGCACTTGCCTAGCAAGCCCAGGGCCCTGGATTTGATCCCCAGCACAACACCACCAACAACAAAGCAGAAACAAAAGAAGAGGGGAGGGGGAGGGAGAGGAGGAAGAGGAGGGAGAGGAGGAGGAGGAGGAGGAGCAGGAAGGGGGATGGGGATGAGGAACAAAGCAGAAACTAAAGAAGAGGGGAGGGGGATGGGGATGAGAAAGAGGAAGATAAGTGAATAAAAAGATACAAATATTTAGAAACATCTAAAATTTCAAAATTGTGTGCCAAAGAAAATAAAAACATCCAAAGTATACCACTAAAAACATCATGGTTAACACATTGCATTTTCTTCCTGTCTGTGTCCATATATTTAATATTTTTAGAATCAAAATTGGGATCATACTACACCTTTTTTTTTTACTTTAAACTGTATCTTTGGGCAACAGATGATGTTTAAATTTTTGGAAATTATTTGATTTTTACATCATGATATTTTATTAAAAATAGCATGTTCCAGGTGGTAGACAAAGTACAATGATACATTAATTCATGTAATCTTCAGGAGAGCCTGAGACCACATTATTATTATTATTCTTGTTTTAATTATTCTGTGTGTGTGTGTGTATGTGTGTGTGTGTGTAGTCCTGGGGATTGAATCCAGGTGCAATCTACACCCCAGCCCTTTTTATTTATTTTATTTATGTATTTATGTATTTATTTATTTCTTTATTTGTTTGTTTGTTTATTTCTTGGCGGTACCGGGGATTGAACCCAGGGGCATTCTACCTCCAGGCTACACCCCCAGACCTATTTTTTATTCTTTATTTTGAAACTAAGTCGCGGAGGGCCTCACTAAGTAGCTGAGACTGGCCACGAACCTGCGATCCTCCTATCTCAGTCTCCCAAGTACTGGGATTACAAGCGTGCGCCACCACGCCCAGCTTATTTTTATTTTTGAAACTAGGTCTCACTATGTTGCTGAGTCTGTCCTGGAAACTGCAATCCTCCTGTCTCAGCCTCCTAAGTACTGGGATTATAGGTACTAAAATTACCACACCCAGCTATTGGGTTATTGTTTTTATTATTCTTAATTTTTTTTACAAATGCGGACAAAGAGGTTAAAAGATTTTAAGTAAGTTACCCAAAGCCAAGTAATGATTGGCTAAGATTTGAAATGATTTTTGTCTAACTCTAATGCCAATTATTCCTAAGGATTATAACAATCCACCTCTACATGAGAAATGTAAATGTTCCAAAAAAATGTCAAAACTTTTTTTTAACTTGTCAGGAGATTGAATAACTTCCCTCAGAAGGCTTACTGAATAAATCATGTGACAGCTATATGAATTGCCTCTTTCCGCAGAGAGCATATAATACTCTATTCATCAGAATCTTCAGTTTTCTTTTTCACAACTCTGATTTTTTTAAGGGCAATACATTTGTCTTTGTGTTTGGGGAATACTAAAAGCCAAAACTAAAGCTATGTAAGAAAATACAGAAAATATTACATCTCATAATAGTATTATAAGAACCATAAATTACAGCCATATAAAGTGTTGCTTTGTATTTTGGCACTGACCATATGCCATAGGTCCATTTAAGCCCTGGTGCCTGTCTAAATTTTAAGCTCCTTCAGTATATAATAGCATTTTTTTGCATCTCAGAATCTAGTGCATCATGTTGCAAAATAGCTATTCAGTATTTGCCTGTGATACATATAATGATGATTATGTTTAGAGTATCAATAAATACTAAATACCTGAATGTTAAATAGCTGTCCTTTTAAATGAATTAGTGTTTAAAGATATTGCCTCTGAGACCAAATCAGGTTTAGTTACCCCTTCCGCACACAGGGAAACTACATAGCCCAGTATCCTCTGCAGGTAAGTGGGGCTATGCCCATATGACTTGGTTCTGGCCAATAGAATGTACGCAGGAGCAAGATATGCCTTTCCAGGTCTACCTCTTGCTCACATCTGTCTCATGCCCGTGTGTGCTCTTGTTCTCTCACTTTCTCTCCCTGTTTCTTTTTCTGTCTCCTAGTCTCATGTTCTCTTTTTGAGAGAATTAGAAGACAGAACTGCTAGATTCACCGGCCCATAAATCTCCATGTGGAAAACCACCTTCTGAATACTAAGATTGCGATATGACCTATTGGGATTTGGGAGCTGTTTGTTACAGAACCTGGCATCATGTTGTGTTTGTTATGCTTTAGGCATTGTCCTGATACATCCTCTACTACCTCATTTCTCTTCCCCTTGCTCCTACAGTTCCTTCCATCTGGAATTTCTTCTGTCCATGTCTTTACCTACTAATACACTGATATGACAAAGCACAAATGCCCTTTACATGAAGCTTTGTTTCAGACCACAGGTAGAATAATATTGCTCTACTCTAACTGCCACAGAACTTTATTCCCTTATTACACTTCCATATTTGAGTGTTGGTCACCACTGTATGCCTAGTGCTAAGTGGCTGGCACTTAGTACTTGATAATACTTACCTAATGGATGAATAAAAGAGTGCAATTTATTTTTCCCACAGGTCTGATAAACTCTTTGAGTGTACGATCATGTCTCATTCCCCTTTATACTTTCTAGTGGCAGGCACAGTAGTTGACACATGGCAGTGCTTCTTTTTTTTGGGGGGGGGATAGCCATTCATCAGAATATCACAATTCTTCAAATATTTAATAAGTAATCACAGATGGGAAATTTACCATTAAATTTGACCTAAGTTCCTTAGTGGCAGTGTCCAGTCTTCTGTGATTTTTTAGTTACCCAGCAGCAACAGCACTTTTGAGCAGGCAGAGGTTTAGTTCTCAGCTATTTCTGTCTGACTGATATATTTACAGAAGGGATGGTAAAGATCCAACTGTTCCAAATCAATACTGCTGCCTATTTCAGGAAAGACAGTGTTTTTAGAGTCTTTGCCTATTAGATATTCCTATTTCCTTAGGATTTCTATAAATAATCATGAATTTGTGCTCATATGTAGGTGGGAAGATGAGATATAATTATTTAGAGAGAAATTCAGGAGATGGCAATTAGGGATGTCTATTCTACTGTGAAAGCTAAAGTGCTAAAATAGAAGCAAAACCCAGAAAAGTTTATTTTACAATTATGAAATAAAAATATGTATCATTTAAGAAGATTATCTGATAAAAATTATACAAAATTAACTATTAAGAATATGGTCACTACCCAAAGTGCAAACACAATCTGATTTCAGAAAACATACCTGAGCATTGACAGTGCTCACTTTGCTTGTTACTGTGCTGGGCAGCCTCAAATTATGCCCTGAAATAGAAAAATATAAATATTGACAGAATACTTAGCTTTTATATTTAATTATGCAACTAATAGGCAAATATATTTTTGTAAAAATTCAAACACTAAAAACACACCTTTTCACAACCTCCTTCTACTCCAACTGCACTCCCTTTCCCAAAGGTAACTTTTGCTAATGTTTATTTCTCTAAACTTCTGAGAAATTATAAAATATATATTTATAATACTTAGACAAAGTTTTGAAATTATGCTTAAAGCTCCAGCCTCAGTTTTCAAATAAAAGGAAATTATAAAATCCAAAATAAATAATTTATCTTTATAGAAACCTTCCACCATGTTTCTGGACCCAAATTAGGAAAGAGAGCAAGAGAGAGACATTTTAGAAACTTCACTTTGTTTACTCTCCTAGACTGACTGACTATCTTCCTTCCATTGTCTTTTTCTTTTTTTTTTTCTGCACTAGGAATTGAATCTAGGGGCATTCTACCTTTGAGCTACATTCCCAGACTGATTTTATTTTTTATCTTGAAACATGATATTGCTGAGTTGCTGAGGTTGGCTTCAGACCTGGGATTCTCCTGTCTCAGCCCCCCAAGTACTGGGATTACAGGCATGCACCCCCCCTGCCTGACTCTGTAAACTCTTCTTTTCCTTCCTAATCTCTCTTCTCAGTGCTCAGCCTCTTGACTTCCTTTTCTTTGCCCTGAGAAGATCCCTTTTATTTCTTTCTGCCTTTTTAAACTAGAACCGTTTAGCTCTTGCATCTCTAGTATATAGTACACTTCCACCCATTTGAGACCAGCAAACATCAGGCCCTCAAGTGATCAGAATTTATGCTCTCTGAGTAACAGTTGAGGGCTTTTAAAAGTCAAAGACAGCCAGGCGTGGTGGCGCACACTTGTAATCCCAGTACTTGGGAGGCTGAGACTGGAGGATACGGGTTCACGGCCAGCCTCAGCTACTTAGTGAGGCCCTCTGCAACTTAGTGAGACGAGACCCTGTTTCAAAATAAATAAAGAATAAAAAAAAATAGGGCTGGGGTATAGCTCAGAGGTAGAATGCCCTTGGGTTCAATCCCCAATACCACAAGACATTTTGCTTCTATCATATAACAAGTTAGTAAGACCGTCTATCTTTATTTGCAAGAATAAATGAGATATCAGATGGGATGTGCCTGGCTCAGTGCCTGACGCATGGTGTTGATCAATAAAAATCAGTTCTTGCTCTTCCTTACTTTCAGTTACCAATTTTTGTGATTTATAATTTTATCTTTTATATTTATTTATTTATTTATTTATTTATTTATTTTTGTAATGCTGGGAATTGAGCCCAGGGCCTCATGCATATGCTAGGCAATCACTGTACCTTTGAGTTACATTCCCAGGTCCCTATTTTATCTTTTAATGTTTTAAAGACAATCATGGAACATAACTAACCTACAATTGGAAGTCACTCCCAAATAAGCATAATGCTACTCATCCTGGTGCCTCTTGCTCTCTCAGCACACTGACAGGATCATTCATATAAGGGTTCAATGCATATGGGTTGATAAGGACTCACAAATGTGTTCTGAATATATATGGTTGCTTTGGTAGCCAAGCATAAGGCGGATAGATCAAAGTACAGAAAAAAAATGTTGAAAATGCTCTTTTGGTATATTTTTATTTTCATCTCACTGTCCTTATCAGTCAGTTCTCACCCTATAGCTAAAAGATTGAAAAGCTTAAACTTAATGTACTAGCTTAAACTCAATGTTCCAAGAGTCTTCCAACCTGACAGCAGTAAAATATGTAAATCTATTAGCCTATGGTTCCAGGAATTTCACAGAGATGCTTTTGTCAAATGATTTTCAGCAAAGACATGCTCAAATGCATTTATCTCCTCTGTCTGAGGAGACCTTGAAGAGGAAGCAGGTCATTGGAGGGATTCGGCCAGAGGATCAGATCCTTCTTTTAAGCGCATTACTCAGCCTTTAATTTATGACATCCGAAACACTTACTTGCCAACAAAGATGGAAGTTAACTATTGATTCAAGAGATTGGCAGTTCTTGGCACATGTAAGCTAGACACTGGAATGGATTTTAAAATTAACTTTGCTAAAAAAATTAACCTTGCGACTCTGTCTTCTCTTCCACCCCTTCCCCCAATCTAGGAAAACACTCCATTAACCATGAAATGTTGACATATTTAAAAGCTGCACTTATTTATTATGGCTCCAATTTGGAACTTTTGCTTGATAAGTCACCTTCAGTCATTCTGCACACCTCTGCCCACCACCAATCACCCCAAATATTGCTCCCTTTCTTTGATGTCAGATCTATCTCAGCAATCCCTTTGGAGACAGGGCCTCTGCCCTGTACAATTGACAAGTGGCCACAACTCACAACATTAATGCCTTACACGTGGTAGAAAGAACTCAACAGACATTTAAGCACAAAGAGGAAATTAAATTCAAGATCTAAAATTTGGAGTCCACTGAAGTTGTTTACAACTTTGGAATAAGATTCATGCACTTAAGTTAAAATACCCACAGAAGTAAGTTGAAGTTCTTAATGTAAGAATACACATATGACTTCTCCCCCAAATTCTTCTCTGTCTTCTCATAGGAAAACAAAGTGTCCTCAGACTGCTTCACTAAATTCTGAACATGGCCCTATCTTCATGAATATTTAGTCCACTCCCCAAACATCAGCTTGCCAAATTCGAAATGCTACTGAGTCCAGGGTCCATACCTGGGAACACAGTTTTATTGCTTTTTCTCAGTAAGGAGACTGCCAGTCTGGTCAAAATGTTCCTTGGCCTACCAGCAAACTCCACATGTATAAAGTGGGTCACAAGAATATACACATGTAGGATTCACAGCATCAGGATGGTCCAGAGACATAAAATGTCTAGGATATTACATTGTAATCCACTTTCACTAAAGACCTGGGTTAGGCAAGACAACCTTTTAATTGTATTTTTCAATAGTTATGATGCCAAGAAATCCTTCTAGATTGAGCCTTCCTTCCTTCCTTCCTTCCTTCCTTCCTTCCTTCCTTCCTTCCGTAGAGAGAAATAAAACTGCATTACTATGCTGTGCTCCAGCCACATACATGAATCTGGGTCATCACCTTCTTTTTTTTTTTTTTTTTTTTTTTTTTTTTGCGGTACCGGGGATTGAACGCAGGGGCGTTCTACCTCCGTGCTACGCCCCTGGCCCTATTTTTTATACTTTATTTTTGAAACCGGGTCTCACGAAGTTGCGGAGGGCCTCACTAAGGAGAGAGAGAGAGACAGAGAGACAGAGAGACAGAGAGACAGAGAGACAGGGAGAGAGAGCGCTGAGGCTGGCCGCGAACCCGTATCCTCCGGTCTCCGCCTCCCAAAGTACTGGGATTACAAGCGTGCGCCACCACGCCCGGCTATCACCTTCTTCTTTTGATGCAATTTTTTCATTAGAAAATTCCTGGTTGACTCTTCTAACCAATATTTCTATTAAGTTAATATAAGAGATTAAATCAAGATAATTGAAAAAATTATAATTGCTTTGATGCAATCATTCACTTGTAAGTCTAATTGTAGTGACAAGCACAGGACCTGAGTCATCCTTCTTTTCTGATAGGGAAATTTTCTACTAGGCAGGACCCACCTCTGCGGAAAGAGGAAATATCAGTAGTGCTTTCAGGGTTTGACTTCAGCAGTGGACTCAGGTTCACACCTAAAGGTGCACAGCAGCAATATCAAGGAAAGAGGTAATGGAGAACTTTGAAGAAAAACTTTTCTTCACTTTTTTTACACTACCTGTAAATAAAGTGATAGGCTGATATACATTGGTAAAGAGAGTTCCCATCTCAGAAATGACAAAATTTCACATAAATAATCTTCTAGGCTAAAAGAAACATCCCAGAAAGGATGACCTCCTGTTTGAGGGGGAAGGTTTGGAGGAAGTAGGGAAAGACTGTCCTCTTTTGAGGGATGAGGAGTGGCCCAGGCAGGATATTCCCATTGGATGTCCCCCTGTTCAAAAATTCAACTTTACTCATGAAAATAGAAGGGACACTGACTGGTAAAGTAGAGGAAGGGGACCAGGGGGACAGAGGAGGAGAGGTATTGGAGAATGAAATTGAACAAATTATGTCACGTGCACATACAAATAGATAACAATGAACCCCACTATTATGTATAATTATAATGCATCAATTAAAAACTTAAAAACATTAAAATAAAGAAATAAACAGAAAAATTCTACTTGAGTTTTTTTTTCTATCAGAAAATAATTTGCATGAGAACATTCTGCGTGCACATAGCTCTGGGCGGCCGCCATCGCTCACACAGCAGCAGGACTCTAATCACTTTAATTTCTCAATGTAATGAGGTTTTGGAGGCAGGGAGAGGTTGTAGAAGGTAGTCTAAGTGCATTATGTTGCTCATCTTTCATGTAGTCATTAAATTTTTTAGCCCCGGAAATCCATAAATGGATATATTATTTTAAGTTATGAAATTAACTACCAGAAGCACTGCAAACTTGAAGCTGGTAAAAGTGATTACTTCAAAGGAATGGAACCAGAACAGAAGACTCGAGGCTTCTATTTTAGAAGCTTTTAAAGGGCTTGCTTTTTTCTTCTTCTCCCACATGCAGATAGCACTTGAATAAAAACAACAAAGCTAGTTTAAATTAATTTTAAAAGATTGCTCTTATCAATAATGGATTGTTTAAATGAATTGCAGTACATCTTTCTAGACATGAAGTATTATACAGTCGTTGGAAAGGGTAAGGTGAGGTAGACCTACTTGTTCTGATGAGGAAGAGTATCTAAGAAGGGAAAGTGATGAGAAATAGTTCCCGCACAATATAGACAATATCTCATTCATGTAGGGAAAAGCATGTATATATGCAGAATGACCTTCTTTTTATGTTTGCTAGAATAGTCTTTTTTTATTTATACCCATTTACTGGTGCATTGTAATTATACATTTGATAGGTGTCAGATTAGAAGAATCATACATGCACACATTGCCCATTTAGCCCTCCCTCAAATCCCACCCCATTCCCTCCCCGTTCCCTCCCTTTAGTGCTTTGCACAGTGATTTGAGTTTTATAAATTTGGATATATACCTCATATGCTTTAGTGTGTTTCCCTCCACCCCCTTCCCAACTCCCTCAGTTCGGTCATCTTCTTTATTCATCTAAAGTTTTCATCTTTGTCTGGGGTCCCTTCTAAATCTCCTTCTCTCTAGCTTCCACATATTAAGGTGAACATCCGACTTTTCACTCTTTGTGCCTCACTAATGTCACTTAGCATAATGTTCTCTAATTCTTTCCATTTCCCTACAAATGATGTAATTTTTTTCTTCTTTATGGCTGCATAAAATTCCATTGTGTACATATCCCATAGTTTTGTAACCCATTCATCTGTTGATGGACACCTTGACTGGTTCCAAAGTTTGGCAATTGTGAATTGTGCAGGTATAATTACTACTAGTACCCTCTTCCTCTTTTGAAAGTTTCCCAGTTTGGATGATAAATTCCATGGTGACCTGACCCCATCTATATGTGTTGGTGTGTATCTATGTGTAGAAAATAATCTGTGAGGATCTACTTGAAACTGCATTGAATGAAGGTGAAAGGGAAGGACTTTCCTTCTTTGCTGTGTATATTTCTGAATTTAATTTTACAGGGAGTATGTATGAGTTTGTTTGGCTTGCTTTGTAATCTTTTTTTTGCAGGGAATTCACAAATAATTCAGGAATATAAAAATTCAAATAATAAGCCGAGTGTGGTGGTGCAGGCCCGTAATCCCAGTACTTGGGATGCTGAGACAGGAGGATTGCAGGTTCCAGGCCAGCCACTTAGCAAGACCCTCAGCAACTTAGTGAGACTCTGTTTCAAATTAAATAATAAAAAGGCCTGGAGGTGCAACTCAGAGGTAGAATGTCCCTGGGTTCAAACTCTAGCACCACAAACATCACACACACACACACACACACACACACACACACACACACCACATCATACCACACATTCAAATAATGCATACAAAACAAAGACTCTCTTGATTATGTCTTCTATCCCAGGGTGTCAGTCAGTTTTCTGTTGCTAATAACACAATACCAGATGGGGTGAGTCATAAAGAACAGAGGGTTATTTTGGCTCACAGTTCTTACCCAAGGCTGAGGGGTGGCATCTGGTGATGCTCTTCTTGCTGTTGGTCTTGAGATGATCTGAGATATTACCTGGCCGGAGACAGGGCTACATGTGTATGTGTATCTTCTAGTCTCTCTCAGTGTTCTTAAAAAACCACCAAGATTCAATCCTGGGGGCTCTACCTCCATTACCTCCCAAAGGCCTTACCTCTGAACTCCATCGTCGACTGAGTTTCCACCCTTGTCAGACCTCTGGCCAGGGACTGCACTCTAACATGAGTGCTGGAGGGAAAACTACTCAAACCACAGCACCCACCTTCCACACCAGAGACAGCTTCCAAAACCTCAGAAACAGATCTTAAGTTTTTTTGTTTGTTTGTTTGTTTTAGTACTGGGGATTGAACCCAGGGGCATTCTACCTCTGAGCTACACCCCCAGCCCTATTTTTTATTCTTTATTTTGAAACAGGGTCTCACTAAGTTGCAGACGGCCTCACTAAGTAGCTGAGGCTGGCCACGAACCCAGATCCTCCTGTCTCAGCCTCCCAAGTACTGGGATTACAAGCGTGCACCACCATGCCGGGCTACAGATCTTAAGTTTTTAAAGTAAATGAGTGTGCCACAAAGCCTGGCTAAAATATTAATTTTTTAAAACAGCCACAGCCAGGCATGGTGGGCTATGCCTGTAATCACAGTACTTGGGAGGCTGAGATAGGAGGATCGCAGGTTTGAGGTCACCATCAGCAACATAGTGAGACTCTCAGTAACCTAGTAAAACCCTGTTTCAAAACAAAAAATAAAAAGGGCAGTGGGTGTAACTCAGAGGTAGAATTCCCCTGGGTCCAATCCCCACTACTACACACTAAATACATACATACATACATACGTACATAAATAGCCAAATTTTGCTGTACAAAAGATGTTGCTTGCTCTATATTTAATTGTAAAAATTCCGTGAATTTTGATGACAATTGATTGTTTTAACCAGTGAACAAGTATAGTATATTTTCCAATTATAACCTGTATATGACAGTTGTCTTTGGGGAATGGGATGTGTTGCTGGGTCCTGAATGCCAGTAGTTGGACTTCTGGACAAGAGGATGGATGATTCTGTTGTCCATTCCTTGGCATGAGTGGGAGACAGGAAGTGGCCAACCAACCTGGAGGCTCCTTTGGCTGGACCTTACCCATTGCCTCCCACATCTTCCTTCAATGCTCTAGTCTACCTCCTCTAAGTCCAAAGTACATGTCGACTCAACCTTCAGGGCAGTGGTCTTTTTCTTAAGTTTCAGAAATGTGATCCATTAATTAAACATCCCATCTCTTTTCTTTGGGGGACTTGCATAATTTCCCGTCAATTGAGACTATACTGTCTTGTTTTCTGACACATTAAAAACATATACTGAATGTCACTTCTCAGGAATTAGAAGCAGACAGATAAATTATTCAATCTTCCATGTTTCTCTAAACTGCACAGTGCAATCCCATAGTAAGTGAATCGAAAATAGATACATAAGCAGATAAATATTAATTGTGTATAATTTCCGTGACCTTCTACCTAGTGGATATCTGTTTAAGAGTGAGAACAGGTGGTAATGGAAAACCCAGTGGCCTTTGTAACATGCTTCTGGCTATGCTCAGTGTTTTAAGGTGTGTAGTTTTGGGTACAATATGCTCCCTGAATGCAAGCCAACGACTTCATCTGGTGCTTAGCCAAAGAAGCAGAAATCTGTTCCAACAATGGAGAAATAGCTCTGCTGGAATTATAGCATTACTGTAGATTGGTATTCAGTGTAGTCTTCAATCTGCCTGCAGAACTGCCAATGATAATTTTGACTCTTGGTTAGTTTACCTTTACATGTTGACTTTGAACCTATTCCTCAGCCATAGCATGAAAGGTGTATTCCATCATAGCAACATGATCATTTAAACATTTTAAAACTAGGAAAATATTTTAGAATACCACCTAGTTAAGATCATTGTAGAAGAATTGTGTTGTTGTTTTGATATTGGGATATCTGGAGGAGATGGTAAATGATTTGAGAGTATGGAAATAATAAGTTAGTGTAACCCATAGTTCAGGAATCAACCAAATAGGTTCCTAGAGATTAGTCCAGAAACCACATTACAATCTCTGATATTATATTATTTAAAGCATATCCTAAGTTCTAATAATATTCTTCAGTAGTCAAAGTACTGGCTATTTACTTGCAGGTTTGTTTTCAGATTCCTGCCAGAAATTTAGTATATATTTTTTGCCATCTGTCACTTAACTGTGCCTCTCAGATTTCTTTCAACTACAAAATTGCTAAAATGTGCTTATGTGAATCATAGATAAAAATGTTGAACAGGGCAGAACAAAGATGATAGCTGTGTGATGCTTTGCAGAGGGTGCTCTACCCCTCTGTAGTTTCTACTTATTAGAATTCTTGGAGATAAAAGGATTTTTCAGAGCATCCACTGCAGCATTCATACTG
>PVJS01049284.1:0-14716 GCA_004027185.1 Glis glis | reverse complement strand
GTGTGTGTGTGTGTGTGTGTGTGTGTTACTAGGGATTGAACCCAGAGGCTTTCTACCTCTGAGCTATACCCCTAGCCCTTTTTTGTTTTGTATGGTTTTGTTTTGAAACAGGGTCTCGTCTCTCTAAGTTGCTTAGGTTGGTCTCAAACCTGCGATCCTCCTGTCTCAGCCTCCCAAGTACTGGGATTACAGGCATGTGCCACCAACACCCAGCTCAAAGCCCAGACTTTTAACAACCACTACTACTACTACCATCTTAGTGAAAGCTCAAAGGTTAAACAGGAGGCCCACCAGGAAGAGAGGAAGAAAAGAAGGAAAGCAGCAAAAACAATGAGCAGGAAGAAGTCCTCAATTCCTCTGACCTAAGCGTGTTTTGACACCATCAGTAAATACAATTGCTTATGGTCAATGCATTCTTCACATTTAGCATAAGTAAGGAAGCCAGCAAGACTTGACTTGAGAGTATAGGGACCAACTCTTAGAGTTTTTATTTTAAAATCGACAAAAAGAGTTTAAGTTTTCTTCTTACAAAAATATTGATTTTTTAGTTTATAAAATACAAAGAAGAATATAAATATCATCTAGAGAACACGCTTTTAGCTTAGTGCTAATATGACTGTCTACAATCTTCTAAATCCTTGTAAATTTTTAGGAGAATCTAATTGTTTCAAGTTGGATCATGAATGTCCTTCAATCCAATCACCTGTAGCCAGGGAAAGTTAACATCATGTAGTGATATCATAAAACTCCATTGGGTTTTTAGAAAAGAAGGCCATCAAGGACACAACTGGGTCTATTAAATCTAGTTTTGCAAGGCTCTCTCTCTCTCTCTCTCTCTCTCTCTCTCTCTCTCTCTGTCTCTCATGAGTGTGGGGAATGGATTTGGATGAAGCCTGACTAGAGATAGAACAATGAATTTGGGGCTGTCACAGTGATCTAGGCTACAGAAGACAGGGTCCTGATCTAAGTAGTGGCTGTGGGATTGTGTTAGCCTTTTGCTGCAATAACAAAATACCCAAGATAATTAACTTATAAAGAGAAAAGGTTTCTTTTGGCTCACAGCTTTGGAGGTTCCAGGCCATGATTGGCTGGCCTCTTTGCCTTGGGGCCTGTGGTGAAGCAACACATCTTGGTGAGAACACACAGCAGAGCAAATCCGCTCACCTCATGGCCAGGAATAAAAGAGCAAGAGGAAGGGCCAGGGTCCCCAAACCCCCTTCAAGGAACTCCCCCAATGCCTAAAGGGTTCCACTTCTTAAAGCCCCCACCCTCTGCTCCAATAGCATCTCTCTTAGAACCAAACCTTTAATGTGAACCTTTGGGAGACATTCAAGATCCAAAGTATGGCAGGGGTGGAGAGCTGAAGGATTTAGAAAATATTAGGAGGCAGAATCAACTGACTTTGTGAGTGATTTGATTTGGGGAAGAGAGTAGGTTTCATTTAGAGACTGTGTGTGTGTGTGTGTGTGTGTGTGTGTGTGTGTGTGTGTATGTGTGTGTGTATGTGTGTGTGTGTGTGTATGTGTGTCTGTGTGTGTGTCTGTGTGTGTGTCTGTGTGTATGTCTGTGTGTGTGTCTGTGTGTGTGTGTGTGTTACTGGGATTTACTAATGAGATCATGATTTTGAGCTGTCTATGGGCTATGTAAGCAGAGATATAGGCAGTGTGTGTGTTTAAAGCCTAGGAGAGTGATGTGAGCTAGAACAAGGCAAAAGTTAAAGCCATGGCTGAAGTTATAATAACCAGGGAGAACGTGCTGAGTGAGAAACTTGAGGCCAGAACCCAAGCAGCATCCAATATTCAAAGGGGTAGGTATGTTAGGGAAGGGTCACCCACAAAGGAGGCCGAGGAGTGATCAGAGAGGTGGGAGAACCCCTATGTTCATCGTTGGGAAAGTTAACAGGAAATGTGGTGTAGATGTATCTAATAACACAGGGCCTAGAAAAAGCCTGTTTGATTCAGCATCAATGAAGATTCAGTGGAGGGGTAGAGGAAGGAGCCAGGCTGCAGGAGCGAACACACAATGAGAAAGGAGTGACGGGCGAGGCCTTTCAGGAAACCTGACCATTAAGGGAAGGTGAGGATGGGAGCTGGGATGAAAGGAACACAGAGGCAGATGTGTGTGTGAGAAAGAGTCAGATGGAAAGCAGGGAGGGGGGAGAATATGTGTTAAGTGCATTTAGGAACCCCAGTAAAGAGTAAGAAGCAAGAGATGGACAGGGGAAAATCCAGAGCCCTAAACAGAAAAAGGGCTGCTTGCTTCAATGTTATGTGTGAAGGAGGCAGGATGGGTCTGGGCCCAGGTCAGTGTATAGACAGTTTGAGCCATTTCTGTCCGGAAGCCTCCATTTTCTTGATAACAAGGTAGATCAAGCCAAATAGACAAAGAGGACAGGAGGTAGACAGGGCTTGAGGAGTGTGCCCCCTTTTCCATATCACCTGGGGACATGTACAGGTGTTCCTTGTTGATGTTAGAATCTATGACATTTTGATGACATAAGTATGAGCAGGGGGATTTCTCTATAGAGCTCAGTAGCCAGGACAGAAGAGAAAACAATTCACATAATTTCATTGATCAGGTTTGGGGGTTTTGCTGAGTGTGGGAGACAATATGTCAAAGGAGAAAGAGGGAGAGAAAGTTGAAGGATGTAGAGCAGGTGAAGTGGGGAGTGGAAGAGGTTTGGAGGGGCCAGGTGTGACTTATCAGGGGACAGCACTCACATGATGAAAATAATCGAAAATGTATTCATCCACTCTCTGTTATTGTCATGAAACAACTGAGGCTGGGTAATGTATAAAGAAATGTTTTATTTAGGTCACAGTTCTAGAGGGTCAAGGACACGGCACAGGCTTCAGCTTGGCTCTGGTGAGAAGCTCGGCAGAAGGCATTATGAATGGCTATGGGGAGAGATCATGTGGTGAGGCGGGGGTCCACAGGAACTATCTTAATTCCTTTCAAGGCACACCCCCAGTGACCACCAGAAGGCCCCATCTTTAAAAGGTTCCATCACCACTTAACATTGCCACACTGGGGACCAAATTTCCAACACATGAATCCTTGGAGAACACAATGAGACCATATTCAAACCGTATCATAGAGACCAGGCAGGGTGGTGCACACCTATAATGCCTGTACATGGGATGCTGAGACAGGAGGATCACAGGTTCGAGACCAGCCTCAGCAACTTTGCAAGACCCTGTTTCAAAACTAAAAAGTGAAAAGGGCTGAGAGTATAGTTTGGATGTCGAATGCCTCTGGATTCAATTCCCAGTACCAAACAAAACAAAACTTAGCATAGAGTTATATCACCCAGGTACATTTGTATTCCAACAGCTGACAGAGCCTTGACTCTCTTTGTGTTCTGCTGTTGTTCCTCTGTATTAGTCTCAGTCTCACAGATAGCTAAGGCCTCTCCAACCCACAGGGATAATAATTAATAACAAACTTGTCAAAAGACAAAATTACAACACATTCAGATTATGGATCTCAATTGGCTTTTACTCAGGATTCTAGAATGAATCGGGCAGCCCTCAGAGCCAGAAAAGGTTAAGGAACTTCAATGGTGCAACATGATCAGGCAGAAAAACGGAAGTGCCACGTGGAGACAGCTTAATTGGTTACAGTTCAGTGCTCTCCTGATTTGACTCAGCTGGTTGCCTGTGATGGACGGATGCTCAGCTGCTGCGAGTGACTAAGACTCGGCCACTTGTTCCAAGCGAATGCTCCCAAGTTAGCCTGTCTGTTAGTCTGTAAACCAAGCCAGGACTCAAGTATGGAGGCATCTTCAGACTTAAACTGAGTTTAACTGAACAAATTAATAATAAACATTTCTGAGCTCTTCAGAATATTTGTGCTAGGGGCTTTTCATGTTTTGGATAATTTTATTTCCAAGTCAGTCTTGTCTTTATGTTTAGTATTATCTTCGTTTATAGGAGCATTTGACATGGGTTTGATTAGCTCCACTACTGTATGCACTTGGCTGTCTTTTAAAATAGCCCCAACATCAACTTTGCATGAGGTGCTTGCTCCATCTATAGAACATTCTATCTGCGTTCCTGACAACTCATTGTGTCTCAAGTAACCCAAAGTCGATCAAGAACAACTTTGAGAACATTAGTTTTAATTTCCGTGAACTGGAGGAGCTGGAGGAGCTGGAAAGAGAAGTGGTCCTGGAGCATGTGGGGCCTGGCCAGGTGTTTGCAGGGGAAGGGGCAGGAGAGTCTCCTGGGGTGCTGAGCATCCTCCAAACTGCAGAATCTCCACTGAGGTGTATCTGGCAGGAAAACCCCAGAGT
The DNA here is from genome assembly GCA_004027185.1 of Glis glis. Taxonomy (NCBI): domain Eukaryota; kingdom Metazoa; phylum Chordata; class Mammalia; order Rodentia; family Gliridae; genus Glis; species Glis glis. The sequence goes on along the minus strand of PVJS01049284.1, from coordinate 10,422 downwards.
GCCAACATCTTGAATCCTTTGATCAGTAGCTTTTCTGAAAACTGTCCCTCCCTCTGCCCGCCCCACATGTGGAAGGTTGAGAAATTCTATTAAAGGCCTCTCAGAAAACCTCTAAGCATCTGTTTCTGGTGTGCGAGAGATTACACAGAAGTGATGCTGGCCAGGGGGACTGGCCAGCTCCAGGCTCCACCGGGAGACAGGACTTCAAAAGGGAGCCACTCAATTAAGGAAACAGTCTTTTCTGGTTGGGGCTCTGAATCTCATTTCTAGCACAGGCTCCTCTGGTTGGTGATAAGAAGCCCAGGCTAAGAGCCTGCTCCTTGCCTGAATGGCTTCCTTCCTGAGGGAGGGGGGAAAAAGAAAGAAAAAGATTAGCACAAGCATCAGGCTCCGGATTTAGCTTCCCTTCTGGCAAATAAATACATAAATCAATAACTAAACAACAAAGAGCCTTTTACCATCTGAGGCTGTTTGGATTTCCTCCTCCTGCACTGCCCCATTCAGGTTATGTTTTATTTGTTAAGGCCAACCTTCTGCATTGTGGGGCACTGTGTCCTTTCTCTGTGGAAAGCACTTAATGGATTAAATCTGCAAAGTCAATGGTAACCAGACCTCTATTAGAGAGTGCTATTTACATGCGGTCACTCCTGCAGTTTTTGAAAAGCACAGAATTAAAAGAAAAAATTGCAGAAAATACCATCATTACAGTCCTTTTTCCTTCTTGGCTCCACCTCTACCTCATCCTCCATCTGCTGAGGGGGAGGGGAAGGCGCTGAGTGGCCAGCCTTTCTATGGAAGGCTTTCTCCTGCCTCCCTTGGAAGGCTGAGCAGGGATGAGGTGGAAAGGACAATACCAAGGAAGTATCTGGGGCTTCTGGCTTTTATGGTTTTCCTTTTGCCTGCTGGCGTTATCCAAGGGTCTTTCCCTTGTGAGTTTGTGGAAACAGCCTAGGATGACCAAATTTTGAGTCAACTTTAAAATCCTTCTTAAAAAAGCAAGACAGCCAGGCGTGGTGGCGCACACTGTAATCCCAGTACTTGGGAGGCTGACACAGGAGGATCACAGGTTCGCAGCCAGCCTCAGCTACTTAGTGAGGCCCTCCACAAGTTAGTGAGATCCTGTTTCAAAATAAAGAATAAAAAATAGGGCTGGGGGTGTAGCTTGGAGGCAGAATGCCCCTGGGTTCAATCTCCAGTACTGCAAACAAACAAAACAAAACAAACAAACAAAAAAAAAGCAAGGCAGCCCAAATTGAAATTTGGAATTTCAACTCTGTACTCAAAATCAATGCTGTCTTAGATCACCTAGCCATTGATGGAGTGCTTCAGGAATTTTACATCTACTCTGTGTAGTATTTGCACCAATGAAACTTTCAATGGAAGGACTATGTTGTAATTTGTAATGGTTTTAAATTCTACATATTGAGAACTTCCTTTTTGCATTTAGTGTGCTTTGTGATCTTCACATGGTTAACACTGCTGTTAGTAAGGCACATCCTACTCATTCATAGAGAAAGCTAGTAACAAACACCAGGTCAATGTCAAAGCTAGTGACAAACACCAGGTCAATGCATTATGGATACAGAATTTGGATGTTTGTCTGATTTACAGAATCACTCAGGGGAGAGAGAGTGTAGGATCAAAGTTCTTATCTCAAATCATGTTAGAAAGTAAAAGGTTTAAGCATTATAGAATATAAAATTAGTAAAACTTCAAAAATCTTTTGTTAAGTTGATAGCTTAAAGCAAAGTAGAAATCAATTCAATAATATTTGTTGACTAACTATGCTAGATACTTCTGGGAATACTAAGATAAATTTAACATGCATGAATGTCAAGTCCTATAGTTAGGTTTAATCAAATGCATAAATTCACAATAAGTGATACATGGATGAATTGGGTGTTCACATAAAAAAAAAGCCTCGAACCTGTATTACAACTAAAAGATAGTTCATGAGGTCTTGGGCTGCCCATTTGAACACAATATCTAAGCAAAAGGAGTCCTTGCCTCATAATTTCCTTTCTGGTGCGACCACACCTGGGCATTACATTCATTCTAGGCATTATGGTTCATTACATTATATCTTAAAGTGGACTTTGACGAAATAGAATCCATGCAAAAGAAGGCACATGTATGTTTAAGGTCTTGGAAAACATCCCATATGAAAAGCAGTTGAGGGAATGGAAACTGTTTAACCTTGACAGAATCATGTTTAAGGGAAACCTAGAATCGCGGAATCACACAACCTTGTAGGATAACCCCCAATGTGAACCGAGATAGCTTGTAGGTGTTGCGTTCATGTATGAGTTTTTCGTATTCCCATGTGGCTCAGCTGGGTGCAGTTTTTCTACAATCATCTAGTTTCTCTTACAGACAAAATTGTTCATAAGCAAAGGTGAAATTAGTGTAATGCCCAAATTACTTCCTAATGTGCCAAACATGTTGGAACAAAGTCATAATTTCAAAAGAAATGTTGTAGCAGAACTGATTGTATTGAGCTTGAGATGTATATTGTTGTGCAAATGAAAATATGGACTAGGCATTTTTCTAGGATTCAAGGAAGAGAATCAAAGCTGAAGATATAAATGAAGGAGCCATTGGCTCATATACACATATTTAAATCTATGGAATCGCCCAGGGATCGGGTATAAAGTATAGATACTTCAGAGTGAGGTACTTAGAAGTTAGAGAGATAAGAAGCAATTAGCAAAGAAATCTAAGAGTGACCAATGATGTGGTATTAAAACTAAATATTATTGTAGAAACAGAGTGATTGTGTTTCCAGGAGAAAGGTATAGTCAGCTTTGTTAAATGCTTCTGCTAAGTCAAACAAGACAGAAAGAGAATTGATAGTCATGCAAAAAAGTCCTTAAAAATAAAAGTGGGTAGTGCAAGGGCAAAGCCTGATTGCAGAGGGTTCAAGAGATAAATTGGAGACAACAAGTATAGATAACTTCTTCAAAACATAACAAAAAAACCCAGGGACTTAGGGAAATCACTGATAAGAGATATGGGGTCAAAAGAGATTTTTGTTTTTTTTTTTAAGATTTTTTTCTTGCTGTTTAAGATAAGAGAAAGTACAACAGACTTGTATGCTGATGGAAATGGTGAGGGGGAAAGAGGGAAACAGATAATGCTCCAGGAAAAGGAGACAATCACCCAGGAAAAGGAGATAATCAGAGGGGGCCGTCTTTCAGGATATGAGAGGAATGACTGTGGTTGGGTTGGTCACAGACGGGGCATGGGCTGCTGATTCACAGTAACAAGAGAGAGGGCAGAGAACAGAGGTGCAGTGTAGGAAGGTATGTAGATGAGGTGGTAGGAGCCCTTCTCATAGATTCTTTTTTTCTTAGTGAAATAAGAAGCAGGTTAAGATTTGTGTAGTAGGGGGATTGAAGACAGGTGTGAAGGTACAAAGCAGTTTTCTAGGAAATAGGAATAAACTAAGAAAATGTAATAAAATGGCTGGGCAGCAGTAAGAAGCCCAGTAAAAATTAATATTCATGAGAGGATAAATGAGGTAATGGTTATATAAAGTACTATAGTTTGGATTTGGAATGTCCCCTAAAGATTTATGCATTAATGGCTTGGTCCCCAACCTATGGTGCTATGGAGAGTGGAGTCTGTATGAGGTGGAGCCTCGTGGGAGGTTTTAGGTCTTTGGGGTGTGTCCTCAAAGGAGATTGTAGAACCCTGGTCTCTTCCTTGCTTCTCTCTCTTGCTTCTCGGCCATGTTGTGAGCAGCTTTGCTCCTCACCACAGGCCAAAAGCCACGAGGACCACGGACCATGGGCCGAAACCTCCAAAACTGTGAGCCAAACAAACCTTTCCTCTCTGTGAGTTGATTATCTCAGGTAGTTGTTACATTAAAGAAAAGCCAACTAATACAAAATACTTGGAATCGTGCCTAGCACATTATAATAGTTCAATCATTGGTAGCTACCATTTATTATTATTATAATTATGATCATTATTATATCACACTCTTTACTCTTAAGAAATGTCAAGTAGTCTTTTAAAAGGGAGAGAGAGATTTAATACTGAACTAATGTAACTTACAAGAATTTTCCAATACCATTTCCCAGCACAGCCCCTGCTCTTGACTACATCAGGTGTGCACACGGACTCAGTTGCTTACTCTGGGATGCTGTACCACTCTGGCAGTGCCATCCACATTAAGTGTGACCCCAGTCGAGCTTTCACAGCATCCTCTGTCACTAGTAACAGTAGTCAACATGACTGGTCAAAACCACCGATAGTTATGGTAGACACATGACCCAATCAGATTCTGGCCCTATATTGTGATATAGAGTTGAGGGAGAGAGAGTTCTTGCTCTTGGGTTGCCTAAACTGGGACATGTTCTACACCATTGATCAGCAGATGCACTCAACTGATTATTTATATACCACTAACTGGTGCTCTTCATTCTTCTTTAAAACATTCCGAAGGATGCCCAACAGCACTTCGAATACTCACTCACTGTGTCTACTTATTTCTACTCCCACTGGTTAACCTATGCACTTACCAAGAATCAATTGTATTTGCTCCCAAATCTGTTTATGATCTTGCTACTTGCTATAATTATATGACATCATGTATGTTACATAAATCAATGATATATGAATGTGTAAAAAGAATTGTGCCTATGAAAACAAAGTCAAATGCTTTGGAAAGGCTTGGTAAAAGCAAAGCATTACACACACTGAAGTTACAATCAATTTAAATGTGCACATGAAAATTTTAAAAGATTGAGAACATCATAAAAACTTAGATATAAAAGCATCTGCAAATTCTCCCTTCACCATGCCAAAACCAAAGCTAGGAATTATAGATTGCATACTGTAAGTACACTCAGAATTCTAATCAGAAAGAACTTGGCCTTTCCTCAAAATATCAGAAAAGAAATACATATTAAAATGGCTTTGGCTAAAATAAAATGCTTAGAATGTATACATATGATTTTTATGATTTTATGCTTTAATTAACTTTTTAATTCACCTACCAACTCCTAATCCTGATTTCATAGGATAAGATTGATTCTACAGCTGGGTTATTTGATCTGTTTTGTTTTGTTGGCTTTTTTGTTTTGTTTTGTTTGAGTACTGGGGATTGAACCCAGGGCATTCTACCTCTGAACTAAGTCTTTCTAAGTTGCTGAAGCTGGCCTCAAACTTGCAATCCTCCTGTCTCAGTCTCCCAAGTATGGGGATTACAGGCATGTGCCACCATGCCCAGCTCTACAGCTGTTTTTAATAGTTGTGTGTTCCAAATTCACTAGGAGACAAAGGTAGATATTGGAGGATTTCATTAACTAAATGTCACACTAGGGTGCACACTGAATGGGGAGGAGGGGCTTCGGCTAAGATCTGATCAGGAGTCCAGCTTACATTGGAGGGAAGGGTGTTCCTTGATGTCCCTGTAGACCAAAACAGGAAGGAGAACAGTTTGAGGGGATTTGGCTGGAGCAGGAGGATAGGTGTTTGCAGAGATGGTGGGTAGTCATGGGAAATGAAGAAGGCAGATGGGTCCAGCGTCAGGATTCTTGGGTCATGCAAACAAAAAGTGTCAGGGGAGGTGAACACTGGTCCCAGAGGAGAAGATTTTTGCTGTCAACCCCATTTTATGCTGCTAATAGGGCCTGGGTAGCTTTGGGCCTCAGGAGCTCACCAGAGGCAGAGAATGTAAAAAGCCTCAAGGTGAATATTGACCCAATTCCAGAAAGAGCTGGAGATGCTGAGATTAATTTACATTGTGAAATATTTTGACATTAATTTGTAGAGTATGGGCTAGTCTTGTCGAACAAAAATATTTGAGGTAGGAAAGCAAAATATTCTCTGTTTTGGAAAAATTATTCTAGCTAGGCATGATTCATGACAGAAATTTTTCTGTACTTAAAGACAAGTCCATATATATTCAAAGCCAGCAGACCTAGGAAAGAATTTTAATTCCTCTTCAAATGCCACATCTAAAAAGCAAACCTTGAACACACACCTTGCACTTAATCATTGTCAAATACAATCACAGGCTTTAAAGTCCTCATTACATTCACTAAAAGTCAAAGGCCTATTTTTATGTATTTTGAGGATCATGCCATAAAGCAAGATTGAAAACTTGTACAACAGAAGTCTAATTTGAATGTTTGCTATATTCAAGATTAACTCTCCAGAGTTTCAGAAGTTTTATTTTCTTAGACAATTTGACTACTAGTTAGGTATAATTACATGCGACAATCAACTGTTACTTTTCTGAAGACATTCACTTGCTGTGTGTCAGAATTAAATAGTAACTGTGGAATTTGAATGTCTTTTATTTCAATAAGCAATTTAGCAATCACATATGTGCCATTTGCTTGGGCAGATACTAACCTGCTGAGCCTCTCATATTATTAACCCCTCTTTAGTGCCCTGAACTATTTCTGTTTAAGGCTTTATAAAATCAATTTCTTCATCTATAAAAGAAAGTGATTGTACCAAGTATCCAGAAATATCTGGAGGTGTAATGATCTAAGTCTTTCCAATGGATTTGGATTTGTACCTCAGTGGAAATCTGACCAGAGAGTTCTGAGGACAAGCAACAAGTTCAGTTCAAGGAAGCTTCCTAATTAATGATCTTGAAATTGCAATTGAGCCTTTCCCAAGCAGTTAAGTTGTAATCTTTCATTCATTCATTGGTTTTCTTCCCTTGATATCAAACATATCTGAAGGTTTCATGTGGAAAATGTAAAGATGAGATAGGATATACTTAGAACAAGAGCTAGAAACTTTGAACAAGAGCTCAATAGCATGATTCAAACAAGTAGCAATATGGCCGTCCGATTCTAATTGCCAGTTGAGAGGTGTTGAACGAATGTTGTTAATTAAAAGGAAGAAAGTCCTCGTAAGTTCATGTGCAGGGCAGCATCCAGGAAGTGTGTGGATTTGCAGGATCCTGAAGATACCCTACAATCAAGAAAGTAAAACGCACAAGATGAATGAGGAAAGGGGGAACAAGAAATGGGGATGGAAATGACTGTGCTTGTTTAGGGAGCATGGACTAGTCCAGTCTGTCTGGAACACAGGGCTTGAGAGAGGCAGCTGTTAGTGATTAAATGGACTTGCATATGGTAGGTACTTGAGATATTTGTGTTGAATTTACTTGGAGGCATATTGGAGGACTGTCCTGAATGCCAGCCGTCAGGTAATGGAAAGTCTTTGAAGTCCCTTGTGCAAGAGCCTGGCAGGATGAAGTTACACCACAAATTCCTACTATAGTTCAGGAATGATAACAAGGGCCTGGGTTATGCCAATCAGTGCACTGGCCATAGAGACTGGTCCAGGAAAGTAGAAACATGTACCACAATTATCCAGGCAAAGTGAATACCCCCCCCTGTGTGTGTGCGTGCGTGTGTGTGTGTGTGTGTGTGTGTATGTGTGTGTGTATGTGTGTGTGTGTTTGTGTATGTGTGTGTGTGTGTGTGTGTGTGTGTGTGTGTGTGTGTTACTAGGGATTGAACCCAGGGCATTCTGCCAAGCTACACACCCAATCCCTTTTTTATATTTTGTTTGGAAACAGGGTCTCACTAGGTTGCTGAGAGTCTTGCTACATTGCTGAGGCTGTCCTTGAACCTGAAATCTTCCTGTCTCAGCCTCCCAAGTACTGGGATTACAGGTGTGCACCACCTAGATTGTTGCAGGATGCCCAGGAGAAAAAGGGTCCTCCGTTGTGATAGCACTCTTAACAGTGAGGTACAAGTAGAAGTTTTGGAGTGAAACTTCCAGGAAAACTCCCTGAAAAGTCAGACTCAACAAGTATGTGACATTTTTTTTTTTTATCATTTTGGTTTTCCTGCCATTTCTGAAAAATGGCAGTGCGGACTGGAGCCATGGAAGAAGAGCCAGGAGATGTATTAAGATCTTGGCCTTGATGATGTTGAGCCATCCAACCATGCCAGCAAGCAAATATTTACCCACTTCTTACCCTGATACAAAAACCACTCAAGTCTATCTTGCGAAAGTCACTGTTTCTCAGATATTTTTGTTACACACAGCCAACGCAACTGTGCTCACTTCTCTGTTTAATTTTCCAACCTCTTCCCTCTACCCCCATCCCATTCGCTTGGCTGACTTTTGCATTTTCTGCTTCTGCACTAGCAAACCTCCTTCAAGCCCCTCCTCAAGCCACATCTCCTCACCCACAGGCCCTTTGTATGCTATTCCCTTTATCTCCTCCCTCCACAGCTCCTCTCAGTTAATTGTATTTAGGTCTCACCACAGATGGCACTTCTTTCGTGGAAATGTCATCTTTCCTGCTCCCTCCCACCAGCACTACCTCTCTCCCTATCTGGATATAAAGCCTTCCTATGTATTTCAAAGCATACATTACTCTTCTTTTAAAAAGAGGAGGGGGGACTACATCAAAGAGCTCTTCTGAGAATGCCAGGCTTCCAGTATGCTCAACATGTGGGGAAAGCGCAGTGAGGTAGCCAGGTGCGCACGTCCAGGTTCACTATCTAGCTTCGGCCTTTCCCAGAGACCCTTGCTGCCTGACAGTCTGTCAGAGATCATTGGAAGTACTGGATTACATTGTTCCCCAGAGAAGATCTTTTATCAGATAGAGAAATCTGATAGAGAAGGAAAAACAAAGTAACTTCATTCTTCTTTATTGCATTGATCTGATAGTCCACATCTCTCTCCACTCAAAACATAGGCAGGCTTGGCCTGCCCTTTTTCTCTGGTAATTTAATTCCTAGCTCACCTTATGCCCCGATGTAAAAGAGCCAGCAGAATCTGCCTTCAGGCTTAGCCTGGTTGCAACTTTTATAGAAGTTTGTTTTTCATTTCTTTAAAAAACCAGCAGTTGTGGGTGGATAATTGTCTCTACCTTGTATTCTTTCCCTTTTTCTTCTCTCTATTCGAGGAGGTGGTCAGGCCTGTTCTCACGGTCTCTGATGGGCTTGTGGGAGCAGAGCCAGAACAGAGGGGCCCAGAGGCAGGTCTGGCTTTGCCTGGGAGAGCTCCTTCTCCTTCCACATCTCTCTCCCCAGACCAGAGGAGGATCTCCTGTCCTGCCTGTGAGGAGAAAGAGAGGAAGCAGGCGAGGGTGACGGATGGAGGTGGAGCTGAGGTCAGAGAGAGTAAGGGCCACCAGCACAACTCTTTCCAGAAGTTCTGAGGGAAAGTGGCTGCCTGGTACCTCTGGGGAAGGAACCACACGTTTCATGCCCAGGATCTGTTCCCAGATCCTGGGCATGGCCTGGGAACAGCAGAGAGCCACCAGCTTGTAGGCAACACATAGACCAGAAAGATGGCCATCGTCACGACAATGTTTGTGGACAACCAGACGTTGTTCCCTTGCTCCTCCACCCTTCCTTCCTGAGGTCTTGGAACTTCATAGCATCCAAGTACCCTGGCACCTGCCCTGACCAGCTGAGGAGAAGCCCAGGAAAGGCCAAGGTTCCCAGGAGGACTGCCAAGAGCTGTGCTGGTTATGGCCTAAAGTGCTTGGGCAAGGGGCTAGGTGCAGGGTGGGTGAAACCCATTATGTTCTCTGCACCCCACATCCTGCACCTAGAGGAAGAGGCTTGGTGTAATATTTATTTACTTATTTATTATTTATTTATTTATTTTACCAAGGGTATGTTCTGTGATTGTATTCCTCTAAAAAGGTGGTTTTTTTAATTTCTGGAAATTACGTTGTAGTACAGCTCTTAAAGTTAACTACTCCTACCAACCCAGAGTCAAAACTCAACATAAGGCCCCGCACCACCTCGCCAGGCCCCGTGCGCCAGGTACCGGACCGCCCGCCGTCCCCGCGCGCACCACCCCGGCAGCCCCCGCGCTACCTCGCCGGGCCCCGTGCACCAGGTACCGGACCGCCCGGCGTCCCCGTGCGCCACCCCAGCAGCCTCTGAGCCACCTCAGCGGCCCCTGCACCAGGTACCAGACCCCGGCCTCTCCGTCGGTCACCTTGACATCTTCTGCGCCTGCCCCGGGCCTCGGATCCCCCCACACCATGTCACCTCGGCAGACTCTGCACCCGCACCAGGCCTCCGCGCCACCCCAGCAGCCTCTGTGCCACCTCGGCAGCCTCAGCATCACCTCGGCAGCCTCTGCGCCTGCCCCAAGCCTTGGCCTCACCTTGGCAGCCTCTGCTCCAGGCCTCGGCGTAACCCTGACAGCCTCTGCGCCACCTCGGCGGCCTGCGCCAGGAGCCTCTGTGCTACGCTTCAGAGCCTGGATACCCTCCGGCGCCACCACCCAAGACCCGCGCCACTCTGAGTTGTCACTGAGTCAGGACACACCCCGGCGTGGACACCTGAGATCTAGGAGCACACGCTCCCCCCTGGGACCCACACGCGATCCTCAGTGCCATGCCACAGAACCCGTGCACCCTTAGGCACCCCTACTCGATACCTGGAGCCCGCACCCCCCACGGGCCTGTTG